>JAHWFP010223904.1:303-27321 GCA_023313725.1 Lithobius niger | reverse complement strand
GTTTACGCAACGAGACCTTCTCGCTCGCCGAAAGCTATTTGCTAGGCAACCGTTATTTATTTACGATTAATATCCCGTTTCTATTAAATGAATGCGGTAAAAGACTACAAATTAAATGTATTATACATAACAACACGGACAAAAAACAAAGTGCAACAGTCATTTTAAACATTGCTACAACATTGTTGCCATTTCACGCTATTTCCACAATTTGCTATTCTCGCTGAAAAAACAGCTTCTAGCAATGATCAAGCGACGGTAGATTAAATAGCTACTCGCAGCGAGAATTCAAAATCCAACATGGCGTCCATTTCGGAGTTATCGAATCGAAGACAAACCTTCGATTACCGGTATTCAGAAATATGTCCGTCGTCGCGTACTGCAGTAAAAATTGTTGTCTAGTTGTCATAAATCGACGCTGTCATGTTGCAAGCATCGTACGTCATGTCGCGAGACACGAGGAGAAAATTTGCGTCCGCGTTGTTGCCATGGTTACTACGTATAGACAACTCGAAAGCCGCATTTTCCGACAAAGGTGAGAAGCAGCCAGCAGATTTAGTATTGACCAAGTAAAAGCTAGTAAGCGAGAAAATTGTCCTTGCATGAACGCGCCCTGAGAAAGGGAACTAGCGGTAGTCTTATCAAAGACAATCTTTCGTCAGGGCCTTCGCGCTGTACTTTATGCCACTCTTGAAATAATAATCTGTTATAAAATAGCTTGAAAGTGCAAATGTAAAACACAAAAACTCCTCAACGATTCGATTTTCATACCTAACTCATTATCAAGATAATACGAGCTTTAAAAATGAACATAGAACGACCCTTGTGACTGACAAAACTGTCGGAACATGTGATTAAAATCTCGACCAGCACTTCAAACAAAAGAGATTAGAAGGACGTCTATATGTGCGTGTGACGAGCACCAGAATAAGTGGATGGAGGAGTATCTCTAGTTAAGAAAACTACAGAAATAATATTTACTTAAAAATAAATATATGTATTCTTTGAATTTATTAGTGTAACAGATATGGTTACACACTGCAGTAGAGTGAACAGCAATACGGAGCATTTATTGATGAAGTCGAGTTTGGAAACGTGGAATTTGATAAAGTCTTGTTATGTGAGTACCAGAAATAATGGGTTGGTGCCAGCTTTTTTAAAGTGTGCACTGATGAGTTGGTGTTACCCTTGAGTTTGAAGTTCGATTTATAGGAATGAATCTTCTGAATCAGGTTTTGTTCACTTTGGCCAATCTAAGAGGCTTATATTTCGGGTCATCACTCGGTATTTGATATTCTGTTTCAGATTGATGGGAAGACAAAATCACTTTGCATTCGTTGCTTGTTAGTATGACTCTTAGAGACTAATCTGATGTCTTGTATATGTAGAAAAGTTTTGAGAGGCTCGGTCACACCCTGAAAATAAGGCTGTACAAGATACTTGCAGGAATTTTTGGGAGAAGGGGTGGGGGAAAGGTCACACTGATTATTCTTCAGAAAAACCAAAGTTGCTCACGCCAAGTTGTGCGAAAAAGCCATTACTGGATAACCTGCTGGAAATGGTTACCACTATTAATCCACAAATTTGGTGATTATGTGCTGAAATTTAGGAATAAGATGAAGTGGCTGAACCGTGTGATCACCCACCCACTTGTTTTAATTCTTTAAGATACTAAGAATCTGATCTGGGTGTAATTCGAGAGGTTTGTGAAGGTTTATGGTAGTGGAGAAATTCAATAGGTCTATGAAATGTAAGGTACAGGAAAGAAATGCTGTTCGAATTTGGGGCCTCCATGGTGGTGGTCAACGACGGATAAAATTTTAATTTTAATTTAAGAATACTGTTTCGTAGTGAAGTGGGACGTAGGACAAGTTAGACTATCGTTAATAAAGCTTTTCTAGTAGAGCAGTTCTGGCAATTTACTGATCAATTTGTTATCAACATGAGTCATTAAAATATCACACAGGTTAGCAACAACAGGCCTGGCCATTGCGTAGGTCGAAACACTATTCTTTAATACTGGATAAATGTAATAGCAAAAATGAGTTCAAAAACGTTCAGAAAATCTTTCGACCATCCTTACAGAATGAGGAGGAAGGGGTCAAATTTTAGTTTAACAGCAGTAATAACAAGAACTAGCATACAGTGTATGGAGGGAAACAATCATGGCGTATGACGCCCAGTTGCTGTTACGTGGAATTTTAAATGGTTGAATGTCCTATGATAGAAAGTGCATTGTGGTCGAGTGGTCCCCTTGGCCAGCTGTTTAAAAATTGAAGCAACAAGTTTGACAAGAATAAGGTTTGGTGCCTTTGTTCCAATGGTTATGAGTTGGATAGGAAAATCTGATTTATGAGTCTTGATTTGTGAGAAGAGCAAATGCGGCTAATGATCAATTTTTTTATACTGTTCTAGGACTTCTGGTTGCAGTATGCTGATTGCGAATTTGCCGTAAATTGAACAATTATAATCCACGAAATTACGATTTTTCGAATTTATCGATCTAACACTCGCCATTGTAAATTTGGAATCCTGAATAGGTAAGGAATTCCGACGAAGCATACACTATGCTACTGGTAATCAAGTGAACTTTTTAAAAACCGTCTAAATAAATCATCGTTGCTTACCTATAGCTAATAATCATTTTCGATATAACTCAATAAAATAATAACATTTCATTATCGTATTTTAACCACTACAGGAAGGCAGGTAAATGTAAAAAACAAAAGGATTCGTAAACGACTCACATTCTTTTCATGTGCAAAGGAATACTTGGAGAAATTCACCCAACATGGCGCTGAAAACTGCCGTCTACACTATTAAAGGGGATCCCAAACATGAAACCTCAAATCGAAGCAGCATCAGGAAATTGTTTATATAAAATGAAAGCTTAAAGCAGACGACGTGTTTTTATTGCAACACGGAACACCACGATGGTTTCGTATAATTTCAAGATTCTTGGTTGTCATGGAAACTGTACTCTCCAGCCCGTGTTGCAAGAATGGATAGGCCTAACCTCGAACGCAATAGGCCTAATTTCTGTACTGTTTGTCGCTTATGAAAACGGCAGCTAAACGTCAGGCCTAAAAGTTCTGAGACTTTTAAAAATTATTTAAATGCTATTTTCACATGCAAGTTAACACCGTCTGACCTACAAATGTGAAAATTCCAATTTTTTTTTTAATTAGCGTTCGCAGTTGTAGTATGTGCCAGAGATGTGCGCTTCAACATTGACGTATGAGGTGGCGTTCGGAGCCGCAGATCTTTTTAACCTTTTGATTATTGAGAAGTACTGTCGTTACTGATGATCGTTTGGCTTGCAGTTAAATGTTTTCTTGTTAGTATTTTAAATCTATGTAATCTGCAAGAAATAAAAACAATGTAAGCATTATTGACGGTGGCACGTTCTTTGTTAGCTTAACCATGGCGGCTAACATTGCATTTTATTTGGCCATGGCGCAAAGTGGCTGTAAATAACGAAACACAAACTAAATGTGGGAGCAAACGAAAGCATCTTAAAATTAATTTGTAACGTAGCATAGACCTAAAAAAAATCATCTCCAAAAAATGTGAAAAATACCAGCAAAGAGCTTCATGCACCAAGAGGCACAAAGCTCCAACGTAGTCGAGTGAATATTGTACCCATATTTTTAAGGAACATTTTAGCAAGTATAGTCACAAAAATGAGAGTAAATACAAATTTAAAATAAATTTCTATCTGCTTCGCCTATAATAGCCTGTTTCCTAGTAACTCAAACTTAGTTAAAAGTCAAAATCCAAGAGTTAAAATTCCAAGACTAAGTTGGCGGCAGAACCGTCCCGAAATTCAGCTAAAAAGCTCACATTGTAAGTTAGTGTCGGGCTGAGAAATTTTTTCCCGAGTGTTCACTGGATTAAAAATTGAGTTTAAATAAGCAGAGAGTCGTGAGTGGGGGAAGTGATCTCTGTAAGTTTCCGTGTCGAGTCGAGGCTTAAAAAAACTTTCAGGAATTTCGTTAACAAAAAGGTGGAAAAACAGTTGCGTGCAATTACCTACTTTTTTACCCAACCATACGTTTTGATGTAACCACCTAATATCCTGTTTGACGCTTCCGGATTCATCGCTATATTTATTTTACCTGAACAAATACAATTTATTAATAAAAACAATCTTTTCAAGCTGTCGCAGCGGTGATGAATTAGAGTGGTCTAAATGAAGCACTCTAAATGGAACAGGAAACGAACGTAACAACTTCATTTGCATTATACATGAAGAAATCCATTAGCGTTATAAATGAATTAATCCATTTGCGTAATAAATTAAGTAATTCATTTCCGTTCTAAATGAAGAAATCCATTTGCGTAATAAATGAAGAAACACAGTGGAGCCATTGTGGACTTCGTGAAATTTGTACATTTTGTGAAATTTGTGAACATTGTGAACTGCAAATTACAATTGATTAATTAATTTACTTCTAAATTCGTTTCTTTATCCTATGACAATGTCTGTCAGGGTTCCGCAGCGTGCGGTTGCCTACCAAACACAGTTTTCCATTCTAGCTAGATTTCGTCTAGACACCGACGCACTTGGTTGACATTGAGTAAGGTGCGTAAACAGCCGTGTTTTGGCCTAATATGTGTTTGAAGGGAGTTTCTATAGATAATAGAGCTTATTGGGGAGAATCATCACAACCCATTTGCTTGTTTAAAACTACCAGTTCCTTCATCAGATCGAATATTTCTTATGAACAACCACTTATATCAGTATAAAAAGGCTACTTTCCTACATGTCGAAAATTGAGTTGAAGACCAAGATTTGCACTCTGTTTTAAACCGAGTAGTGGTGGTGGCTGTGCGGTAACTGGAAGGGACCCTGCCACATCTATAAGTCGGGGAAATGTGAGAGAGCACCAGACTCCCTCAGCGATGGCACACAATCTGGCAAAATTTCGGCTCCTACCATGACCGAATAATCCCTGCAGAATCCCGTTTTGTCTTTCCCTTTGCTACAGAATTCCACTGATACTAGAAAAACATGTCACACATTTAAAACAAATTCGATAGTGAAACTCTGAGACTGAACTAAACATTTTTAATTCTTATTTTTATTTTAATTGGAAAATCTGGAAATTCTCCTGGTACCCTGATGTAATATTACCTTACGTGCTTCACAGTTGCCTTACAAAAATGAAATTCAGTCATGGAAAAAAAGTATTGTAAAGTAATAGTTACGCCTTATTCATCCAGTTTGAATGTTTTAAAACTGTATGTAAATTTGAAATTTTGATGACATTGTTGCTGACTATGCCTAATTGCAAAATTGCTGAAAAATGCAAGAAAACACTGCCAAAAACAGTACTGGTAAATACTACAAAAAATTACTTTCAAGCGTAAAAACTGTACAAATGTACGAGCATTATTTTGCTTCAGACAACTCAAGATTCAACGAAAAAAAATTTAAAAGGTTCAACTTACCTGGCAGCGATTGCTTGCCAACTTAATGAGCGAATGTGGCTTTACTATATCAAGCCGCTTCTTTTGTGATTCCTATTTTGAGTTATAATAATACTTTACGATTTTACATGCGTGTTTGTATTTCTCTTTAACTGGCTTGGCTTTTCAAAGAACCGAAGCTATAAACTTGGTTGAAATTCCAAAAGATCATTAATTACTGGTAATAAAATTTCATGACGATTTAAAAACCATTAAATTGAAGGATTAAGATGACTAATAATTGTTAATGATCATAAGATGGCATACTCTTTATGTATTTTTAATTGGTTATTTTTAATTGGTAGTGACTTGGACATTTATATCATGCATTCCAGATACGTTACTGCACGTATTTAAAAAAAATCATCTTCCAAGGTTTAAGAGCTCCAAATAGTATAGGTAAAATGCGATATTAAGTGACAGACGCATATCCCCACCATGCATCAAGACATCCATGCATCCAGGAATCCTCGCATCCATGTATCCACACATCCATGCATCCATGACCATGTATCCAGGCATCCATGCATCCAGATATTCATGAACCCAGGCATCCATGCATCCACTCATACATGCATCCATATATCCATGCACCCAGACAACCGTGTATCCAGATATCCATGAATCCAAGCATTCATACACCCAGCCATCCATGCATCCAGACATCCATGAATCCAGGCATTCATGCATCCATGCGTCCATACATCGATGAATCCATGACCATGCGTCCAAGCATCCATACACCCAGGTATCCATGCATCCGGACATCCATGAATCCAGGCATCCATGACCCAGGCATCCATGCATCAAGACATCCACGAATCCAGGCATCCATAATCTAGGCATACATGCATCCTGCCATACATTCATCCATGCGTCACCTCCGGTTACGTGATGAAAGTGGGGGTAATGACGTTACTTCTGGTTTTCGTCAATCTGTAGGATGGTGGGAAAGTGTCATTGCTACCTTTTTAGTTTTCATCAATCTGCAGGAGGGTGGGACAGTGCATTTTGCTACCTCCTATGACGTCACTTCCGGTTGGTGTGGGATCATTTTACAAGATGGTGGTGCCCATGAAAATGGTCTATGACGTCATTTCCGGTTCCAGGCCCTCGTCACTTCCGGTCGTCACTTCCGGTCACGTGATTCTGGATGACAGTAGTGGCAAAATGGTATTGGATTGTCGTGTTACATCAGAAATTTGGAGAAATGAAAACCAGGAAGAAAACGGGAATGTATGTGGCTTGGTATCGGCTGAAGTGTGTTGCATAAAATAAAATGTATATATATATATAAAAGATAGTCATTGATTCGAGTTCAACTATTCTAACTGATGTAGGTGCAGGACTAAGCTGCAACTTGAAAACGCCAAAATACATAGATCCTAAAAAAGATTACGAGTTTGCGCTCATATCATTAAACACGTATTATAGCATATTCAATGTGCACGGAGATAATGACGATGTTTCGTACACTACAGATCGTGGAGTGACCTGGTTTAAAGTGCTAGTCATTCCGGGGTCTTACGAAATTTCGGATTTGAATAATTTGCCCGTAAAGCAAAACGGGCATGAAAAAGATGCTATAGAATCAAATCATAATACTTTAAAACCAAATATGTTTATTAATAACCCCGCGTACGGAGTTTCGTTTCCTGGAACTAAGATCTTAGGCCCGGTATTGCGCTTTCATAAGGATGTTTCATACTAAATCTCAGCAAGGTCAAGCTTCGGTTAATATTATGGGTTTAAATACTATATTCGTTCACGCTAATATAATCTCTTCATCTTACGTGAACAACGATACTCAACCTTGCATTTACGCCTGCTATCCCGGAGTTCCACCTGGGCATAAAATGATAATTACTCCTCAAAATTCATGAAATTGACGACCTTGACACGTTTTTATCACCTTGACACTGTTTTCGCACTTGATTCAAATACAACTATTGCTTGTCAGGGCACAAAGACTACTCATTTTCAACAATTTTTAAGCTTAGGTATTTATCCTCACCATCGTGAAATACTCTCAACTCTGGTTTCTGTTAAAGTACCAAAGCTAGCAGCCGCCATGCAACAATGCAGGAATTGATCAATGCAGGAATCGATCAATAACGATGAAGTTGACAATTGACCGCGGCGGACGGACGAATATAAAAAAAAAATAGCATGGTCCTTGATAAAGATTCTTAGATTGAGAATTGTAGATTGAGATGGTACATAGGGCTGTGCATTGTTAGTGTACAGTATTGTCAAACTGGAAGTGCATGGAAAATAGAATTGTTTACCTCACCAGCCAAAGTTATCTGTTAGTGGGGGATAGCATGTTAGAGGGATAATGTGAAAATGCAGTGAATATTTTATTTTTGGCACGAAGAATCAAACACCATGTAAGATGCTAAGGGAGTGGACGATAAGTTTCGAGTCAAGCTCAATTCCTATTCACTCTTTACTGCATAGCTAGCGGACTATACACATAGCATCACATATTAGGCATCGGCTTCAAGTTTTCCCCTTGAACCGACTCTGTTCAGAGCAGAGAGACAGTGGGCGCACCGTCACTCCTACACCAAGTCCCGATTCTGCCCCAGCAGGCCAGCTTATATACTGGCCAGGAGGGGGGAAATCCCCTTCAGGTTTTATGTCATATTACAGGCTAACTGCGTGAACCGGTTCCAACTAGTTGAATAGAGGAGCAGGTCCACTACCCGGCTGTTGGCATTCTGCCAATAGCCGCGGTTCGACGGATATTGAGAGAATGCACAAGCAGCGCATGTAACATCAAGGCGCACCGCATAGTGGTGCCTCGCTATACATTATAGCGTGTTACATCGTCCCCTCCCCTAAGTGTTTGCTTAGGCAAAGAAAGACTACCTGTATGTAATGCTATTATCCCCCAACCTGCAATAAGGTTTGTTAGTAACATAATTTAAGCATTTATTTCAATAAACATCACAAAATAAACTTCAATTTCATTTGAACAGAGTTTCATGCCAACACAATTAATTTTAACATGACTTCGTAAAAAAATGTGAGACTAGCTAACTATATTCCATCAATAACACAATCTTCGTCCTGCGCACGGACGATATAACATTTATCGTACCCAGCCATACTTAATGTAGTTCTGTTTTCATGTTTTACTCGACCACCGTGATGTCCGCACGATCACTTCATCCAGAGATTAGTGTGTACACACTGTGGTCTTATTGCCTCCGCAATTAAGGCCTCCCGTGCGCAAAATTTTTTGTAGCACTATTTCCCCTAAGTAATCAAAATTGTGCCCCGGAATTTTGTACTTAGTTTCTCTTCATACTTGCTAACTTAGTTCACTTTGTTACTTTGAGTTCACATCTTTATGTTAAAGTTCACTTTTGATGCAAAAAATTGTTTTTAGCAAAGATTAATTCAAAAACTTTCTGACCTAAGGTTTTTTTTTAAGTCCAAGTTTTAACATTTTTTGTGAAACTTTTCTTTATAAGTTTAATTAACCTGTTTTTTTTCTTCTCAAATTACATTTGTGGCTTTTTGTAATATTTTCAACTTGTTCTTTTTATTTTCCACAAGTGTATTTGTTTTTCTTAGTGGCAAAAATTGGGGAGGGGGACTTCACACCTCTTCTTCTTCCACCTCCAACTCTCCAGAAACCTCCGTATCCAGTGATTCTTCCCTACCAATCTGGAATCTTTCCTCTCGTCCGCTATGGCAATCAATTCTTCAATGCGTTGGTCCAGCAATTGGGTTCCTTCAGGAGAAGTAGGGACCTCCAGTGGCGGCCATTCTTGATTTGTGTCTTTGTGACCCTGACAATTATGGAGTGGGCGTGGTCCGGTTTTCCCGGTTGTAACTCGTATTCGGCCAGGATATCAAGCCAATAGTTGAAAGACATTGTTGGACTAGATTTGGTGTAGAAGCACTTCCTTCCCCTTGCCGCCGTCCACACTTGGCCCGATACATGTTGCGACCTTGGTTGTTCTGTGTGTGTGCCTTTCTCCTTCGTACGGATTTTACGTTCCTTAGAATGACATCTACGTTTGGAGTTTGAGTTGGCACGTCCTCTTGGTTTCGGCGTCACAGCCTTTGGAGCGTTGTTGGCCTTATGAACCACTTTTACCTTAAACGGCATCAGCTTCTCCGCAGATTTCGGCGTCAACTTCTTTGGCTTTTCCTCAAACACAACCTACTTCCGCCAATAACCAGGTTCTTCCTCTCGTTTTCCTCCTTCAGTTATTTTTTTTTTCGTTTCAGGTGTGTTTGAAAAAAAATTTTGGTCCTTTTTTTTCCAGTGTTACCGGCTGTGGAGGCTCTCCACAACAAAGTGAATATTCTGATCCATGTTCCCGTTTTTTTAAGTGATTCAGCTCATCATGTGTTTGGGATCTGGAATCTCCATTAATTTCTACGGGAATTACGCGTGCAGATTCGCCCGCGGATTCATAATGCCCGGAAATTACGCACATTAATTCCGTTCCAACCACTAAACACACCAATCACCTAGCTCCCAACCTAATGTTGACAGCCGGATTCAACATTGCTTTTAAAGCCTGCCGAGAAGCAAGAATAGGCGAGTATTGAAGCACTATTAGTGTAGAGTCACAATTTTGTTAGGATTATGTAGAAAAAAATGGTTTAAACTGGGTGGATGGAAGAGATGGACCTACGTCTTACACTCCCTTCCCCCTCCCCATGTCTTAGCATGGAATGGGAATTTTAGGCCTACGCCCATCACCCCCATTCCCAATCCTTATCGTAGTGGAAAATAAGGCAAGGAGTGTCCATTGGCCCTCTTCCCCTCCAATCTACAAAAAAAAATAATTCGAAGTTAGGTAAATACATTTTTATTTCTGTATTTATGCGCATATTTTGTGGAAAAAAACGTGTCGGAATGGTAGATTTTTTTTTCTGTTCAACCATTCTTATTGCTTTCCATTCTTTTTTTCACTCACTCATTGCACCATAACATGTATGCCAATGTATTGTAAAAATAAGGTAATTCTTGAGAATTTTGGGGTTTCAGGGTTTAAAACCGACCTAAGTTTGGGTTTCCTCATAATGTCAACCTACGTTATTGTTTCTTTCTGACCCCCCCCCCCAATTCGCTTTTGCAAATTGTACGAGTGTTTTGGTTTGCCAGATAACGTTGGTTGAATTATTTTTTCTTAGGAATAACCACTAATTTTGGAGTTTCCTTAGCAGGGAAAAAAAATAGGGTTTAAGTTGGTTTACGCTAAGTAGACCAGTTTCCTTTCCTGTCTTAACGTCTCTCAACATGAATGTTTTTTTCGGAGTTTTGAGCCGAAATTACAAACGGGCCAGCAAATTTCGGCGCTAAAGATGAAGTTATACCTCGCGCTGCATTTGATAGCGTGTGTGTACGGTGAACAACAAAATCTACCTTTAGGGTTATGTTGTCTGTCATCGTAGACATTTTTCTGTGCCCTAGATGCTTTCATTGACTGCCTAGCCTACTTATACATATCAGAAAAATGCTGTATGATCTCCATTTGAACCGTTTCCTTGCCACGTGTTTTTTCGTGTAGAGGTCCAGTTGTCAGTTCGTCCTGTTGTCTCAAGTCCCCACGGACCAGTTAGATTGCATCCGAAGTTCAGATCACTGGGTGTGAACTTATTTGATTCAGACACAGAACTTCGCATTGCAAAAGTGAATTCCTGCAAATTACGGCAGGTTACGTCCATCCACAGCTGAACGCCTTTCAGCTACATTGCTTGACTTAGCAATCTGGTGCGATGACCAACTGTTACCAATCTGCGCCGTCCGGATCTGCTCCAAACTTGGAAATCCGGTGAGTCTCTCGGTTATCTTTACGTTTTCCACCTTACAATCAGTTATCAGTACTGGATTTTTGGTTTCATCCTTGTCTTTCCTGGAGATTGCATCTGCCACTTGGTTCTGTGAACCCTTCTTGTATCTTATATCAAAATCCATTCCCTGGAGTTCGAGAATCCACTGTGCTAACCTTCCTGAAGGCTGTTTCAAGGACTTCAAGAATGCTAACGTGTTGTGGTCTGTTTCCATCAGGAATGGTGCGTTCTCGATGTAAGTTCTGAACTTGCGTACAGCATACATCACGGCTCCCATTTCTTGCTCAGAAACACAATGATTTTTTTCAACATCTGTGAGTCTCCTCCCAGCAAATGCTACAGGTACGAGCCCACGTTCTTCGACGTGTTGGGAGATCACTGCCCCAAATACGGATCACGGGCATCCACCAATAATTCGATCCTCTTATCCAAATCTAGAAGCGCCAAAACACAGTTTGTCAGGCTGTCCTTTAGCTGTTGCACTGAGTCTCATTGTGGTTTTCTCCACTCATAAACTGCATCTCCCTTTAGTAATTTGAAAAGATTTGCTGCTTTGAAATGAAAATCCCTGATGAAAGATCGGTAAAAACCGATCATCCCCAAGAATCTTCTGAAAGATTTCAGATTACCAGGCTCTGGGAAATCCTTGATCACCTGAACCTTTTCTGGTAAGGGTGAGTACTCTTGAGGCCGAATGACGTGCCCCAAGTAAGTGATTTCCTTTGCGATGTATTTTCTTCAGATTTGCTGTCATACTAGCTTTTCCAAGCCTTTCCAGTACATCTGCTATGTGTAGTAGATGGGATTAGTAATCCTTTGAGTAGATTATCAAATCGGCTACATAGCACATTGTATGAGAATACATAGCATCCCCTAGAGCCATGTCCATTAATCTAGCGAATGAGGCAGGCCCATTACAGAGCCCATATGCCATTTTTTAAACTGCCATATGGCACCAAAATGAGGTATACCTCTTGCTATCAGCTTCCATGTCAATTTACAAGAATCCTGACTTCATGTCCAGAACTGTAAACCATTTAGCTTGTCCAAGCATTGAAAATACTTGACTTGCGTTACTGGTTGGCTGAGAATTTTTCACCGTTTTAACGTTTAACAGGCGGTAGTTGATACAAAATCTTTTAGCCCCCTCCTCATCCTTCTTAGGTGCAAGCCACGGTACAGCTCCCCAAGGTGATACAGTGCCTTCAATGACATCATCCTGGATGCATTCTATCATCTGGCTTCGATGATGGCTCTAGTCTATTTATTAACTGGTCTGTGAGGTAGACGGATAGATTGAGTACCTGATTCGACCTCAATCCTGTGCTCATGGATATGAGGGCTGCCTCGTTTAGATGTCAGAACATGTTTGTAATTATTCAAACACCTTCACAGCTGCTTGCGTTGTGCATTAGAACAATGTGCTTGTTTGATTTTCTCCTCCAACACTGCATCATCTTTAGCACGCTGCTCTCTCTCCAAATCAACATTCAATTGCTTAAGCTGCTCAATTTTTGTTTGATCAGCCTTTGCAAACGAAATGGTTTCTTGTTCCTCAGTTCCTATATGCCAGCCACCTTGTTGGATATCTGGAATGAGGCCAGTCCGACCCAATAAATCACGCCCTAGAATAATGCTGTCTGCTGCGTTCTCTAGAACGAAGGACGTCTGCTGAGGAGAGTAACTATCAGGCCATCTAACAGTTGCTCTGCAGTAGGCTACCCTTCACCTTGGATTTTTCCGGCTGCCGAGATAAAAGTTACACAGTAATACCTGAGCCACTTCATGCCCTTTGCCTGCAAAGTATGTGCTGTGGCACCAGGAATGATAGACGAGCTGACACCTGTGTCGATCAGTGCTAAAAAATGTTCCCCTGCCACATTAATGTTGATTAAAGGGACATTGCCTGATTTAGTTTCCTCCTTGACACCTTTAAACAAATGCACATTCGGTGCAAATACACATTTAAGTGTGCCTTTCCACAATCCAGCTTTTGCCTTCCAATCAGCACTTTTCCCGATCGTTACTCAGTTGAACCATGCTAATGACCGTCTTCTGGGTTTTTTGGCTTCTTAAGACAATTTATGGATCAGTGCGCTTGTTCCTGACATGTCCAGCACGTTCCATCAAACGGTTTGCATTCCTTTCGTGGTTGTAACTGTTCATTTACCTTCGTATCAGCAGCTTTTTGCTCATTTGCAGCTTTTGGGGCTACATTTGCCGTTCCAGTTCTACCAGTGTTCCCACTGTTACTTTTGTATCCAAGTGAATGGTACTTGCCGGCTCGAGACCCTCTCAGATCGAGTGCAGCCATAGTCACTAGTTGGACTTTTCCAGAGTAAGCCAGTGATGTACTTGTACTAGTTGTCTGGCTAGCACGCCATACAGCTTCACTCCTGGTTGTTTGGCTTCACTGCATTGCTTCTGTGTTTGAATAGAAGCCACACCATGCCAAATGAGGTTCTACAGACAAGGATGGGTCGGGGGAAGGCTTGTAAGTTCGCTGACATAATAGGAACTGACTTACCTTCGCCCCTTCCCTCACCAATTCCCGCAGGGAGCCGAACCGGCGACCCTGGAGATTTTGCCTGTAGTCAGGGTGCATATTTTTCATAATATGGCTTACTTTCTTATGCTGAGAACTATTGGGCCACAATCGATCAAAATACCCACACAATGACTGTGCGTAACTGGAAAAAGGCTCATCTGGTGCTTGAGTTCTTTGTACCAGTTCTCTTTTTAAGTATTCTTCATAGTTAGGGCTTTTGTACTCCAACTTGAAGTCTGACTTGAAGGTTTCCCAACGTTAAAAGGAACCAAAAACCCTCAGCCATTGTTGTGCCTCACCTTGCATGGCAAGAGGAACCAATGATTTTAACACGTACCTTTCTGAGAGGCAGAGTGGAATGCTGTATTTATAGAGCGCCTCCAGAAACTGCGACAGTGATTTTTCATCCCCATGCCCAGTATATACTGGCATGGCGATTTTTGGTGGTTTCACACTAAATCCCATGTACGAATTTTGGCCAAAACCCTGGCCTGAAAAATCGTCTCTACGTTTCCGGTGGGCCAGTCCCTACAGTTTCTGGTGGGCCAGTCCGACTGTGCACATTCCTATGCACAGGCCTCCTGTCCCTGGGTGGTGACAAACTGTCTTCACGTGGACTCGTGGTGTGCTCAATAGTTCCACGTGTCGACTTCCGGTTCATGCTCAACCGTTGGCGCCATTTTATTCGACCACCGCACGTCGGTCTATCCACTCGGTCCATTTTGGCTCGTGGATAGCGCCGAGAGGATATCGTGCACTGTCATCAACTTCAACAGCACGGTTTGTCCGTCTGTTGGATGTGACAGGGGTGGAGCGGGAAGGCCTATGTCAATTCAGGTTGGCCATTGACTTCCCCTCCATTTCGGTTTCTGTTTTGTAAGTAGTCTGACTGCCTAAAAACCCTATCCCGAAAGTCATCTTGCAATGGGCGAATACTTGCCCAGTTTCGATGGTCATCTACATCTGTGCATGATAGTTGGGGTGGTGACAGACTCCTTTCACTTCCAGAAAATTCTGGATAGCAAATGTCGTCATCTTCCCCCAATAATTGTCCAGATCCTCGCCAAGATCTAGAACTGAGGGTGCATTTACGTGCTCCCCAGCTCGCGTCCTCTTCCATGCATTTCCAGGGCTTGGAGTTCGCACAACAGAAGGATGTGATTGTGACGGTAATGGTACGTTTTCGTGAGCCATCGGTAGGCTAACAAATTCGTTTTCGTGTGAAAAAAAATTCTTGACTTTTCAGTCACCCTTTTTTTCCTTGTTCCAAGTTGAGTCTCGATTTAGGCGTTTTTACTTACCCAATTAAATTTCAACTTTAATTATAAATACTGCGTGGGTCACAGTTCTCAGAATTCACAGTTAATTAGTTCTACTGAAACTTTAATTAATGAGGACTCAGCTCACTAAGGGTTTCCAAACTTTTAACCAATAACTAAAAGTGTGCTCCTTCACTATTAGCTCTTACAATTATATTAACTGTCGGTTTTATTCCCTTCACTAAATAGTAACTGTGTTCCTTCGTTTCCTTTTACAGAAGCTGGGGATTTTTATTTCAACGTTACTTTGCAGTTAGATAGAAAAAAAATACGACATTTTCTAGATATGCGTAGTCTAAAAATTGTCTCCCATGTTTAACGTTATTTTCCTAAGAAAAGAACAGGGTGTTTTTATTCAGCTAAGGGGGATCTGATGACCGAAAGAAAACCCACTTGCAAGAGGTTACCTAGCACGCGGGCACTGGCTAGGGCCTAGTAGGCTCCCAAAGAAGGCTGTAAATTACTTAACAATGGGTAGCGTTCCCCACTGTAAGTTTCATTACCACTGTTTTACTTTATTTTTCATAAATGAAAAAGAAAGTGGGTTAAATTTATTCAGGCAGCTCTTCCCAAATAAATCGTGTGGTTGACTGTGGTTTTCCTGACACGCGGGCAATGGACAGGTTCACAGACTACCTCCTAAAAGTTGGTTTGCTCATATTCAGAATTTTTCAAAACCATAACATAAAAAAATGTTGGGTTCAAATCCTGAGGACAAGGCCCACAAAATATGTGAGGTGCTAAGGGAGTGGACGATAAGTTTCGACTCAAGCTCAATTCCTATTCACTCCTTACTGCATAGCTAGGGGACTATACACATAGCATCACATCTTAGGCATCGGCCTCAAGTTTTCCCTTTGAACCAACCCTGTTCAGAGCAGAGAGACAGTGGGCGCACCACCACTCCAACCACAAGTCCCGATTCTGCCCCAGCAGGCCAGCTTATATACTGGCCAGGAGGGGGGAATCCCCTTCAGGTTTTACGTCACGTGACAGGCTTACTGGCCTGAACCGGTTCCAACTAGTTGAATAGAAGAGCAGGTCCGCTAACCGGCTGATGGGGCTCTGCCAATAGCCCTGTTTAGATGGGTATTGAGAGAGTGCACATGCAGCGCATGTAACTTCAAGGCGCACTGCGTATTGGCACCTCGCTATACATTATAGCGTGTTACAACCATACGTTAGTCCGAATTAGCCTGGAGGTGACAAGACAGGCCGTGCCTGAATATCATCCTGTTACGAACTGACGCATTCTATTGTCGATTGGTGTTTGATAGAAGACCGTAACTTAAATGAGGTTCAAGATCTGACCACGCTCAATCATGTACCTTGTCCGGGTACATGCCCTAAGCCATAGGCATTTGTACTCTTTTGTAGTATTCATTGGCTTCTCGCATAATTCGATTAATGTTTGGCAAAATAGAAATATTTGCAACCAATTTCGAAACAGCAATCTATTCAGCTAATGCGACTTATTTACAGTTTACATACTTTGAGAATTCCTCTTCAAGCCTTGTTTTTTTTTAATTAACGTAATTTTAATATTAACATTAATAATGATATTTTGTAAATTACTTTGTACGAGTCGGGCTTGAGAACCATTAATTCTTTAGTCGACAGGCTGGGCTTTGCAGGGTGACCGATGCTATAGCTGCAAGCAGTGCAGAGAGGGGACCGATGGTCGTATACTAACTGCCTGTGGAATGTAACCACGATAGAGTGATAAGATTTTTTTATTTTGATGGCGATTCGTGCCCTAGATTAACACCAACTTTGGCACCCAACACCAGCATGAAAGAATCAACACTCTGTACCACAACCATCTCATGATTTGAACGAAACTAATTTAAATTGTGGCCGCCCGGTTGCAAGCACAGTGCACCATGCAGTTAGACGCAAAGTGCACCGTAACAACTGGGACAATTAATGGATAAGCGATGCACCTTGCATGTCACGTGAACCTTGATTCTTGCTATGTGCAGGTGAATAGCGCCACAAGTATATAAAACCCATCACCCTCCTGCCCAAATTGTTCTGTAATCGTTAGTCCTGGACTTTTATGGATCGGATCCAATCCAGGCAACAGGGTAACGGGCATCGAAATTCCCTAAACGCGGCCGAAAAGGAATGCTTAGACATGTATAACTGTTTATAGTTCTTGTGAATGTTAATACTCCGGTATCACTTCACAAGACAACAAAATTATTCAATCTACCTCTCCGAAACCGAAACCGAATTCATTACCGAAACTGGCAATTCGGTTTCGGTCGAAACCGGTATATCAGTTTCGGCCGAAACAGAAACCACTACCGAAACCGGAACCAGAACCTAACCTGAATAATATCAGTTTTAATAATTAGACAAAAGAGAGAATACAATTAAAAAAAATCATGACTGTGTGGTTTTTCGTAGACATAGTCTAGATTGGAAGGTACAGCCCGGTGTACCCATTTCCTGCCCTACACTGAGGAAATCCACGTGCGCCCTCTCACCATCCACCCCCCCTCCCCAAAAAGTTACAGAATTAAAAAAAAAACTGTCAATGTGGAAAGACCTCAAAACTTTCGTTTGCACTTTTTTTTTGGTCAATAGTCTTGTTGTAATTAAATAACCATTAATTCGTGTCGGCGAGGGAAGCCCGGACAAGGGCTTTATTCAATAAGTATAAGCTTTGCTTGAAAACGTAAAGAAAATAAAAGCATAAATTCCCTCTAGTGCAACGAAGCAATAAATATGACTGAATTTGGATTGAAAATTTTTTTTAATTGATTAGCGTGAGCATGGAAGATGAAAGCAGGATCTGAGATGGCACCCCCTGTGCGTTCTTAGGTTGCTGCCAAGTTAGTCTAGGGAAACTGGCTACTGCTGGGAAGTGGAATTTGGTTTCGGCTTCACTGAAACTGCAGCATAGGATTCGGCCGAAACCAAAACCGCAACCAAAACAAGTCAAACTAGTTTCGGCCGAAACCTGAACTGAGCTACAACTTCGTAGCCGAAACCAGAACTGAAACCGAAACAGAAAATTTGCCGGTTTCGCTACCGAAACCAAAACCGAAATAAAAATTCGGTCGACCTCTAGTTTAAATGTGTATGCCGCCCGTATGATTGTATAATGTTTTTTTTTTGTTTTTCTTCTACATTTTGTTTTCGTTGTGAGTTTACACATTATAAGAATTTTTTTGGAGCTTCTTGCTACCATTTATTAAATAAATAAATAAATAAATAACACAATTAATGAAGGCCTTCTTTTAAAGGACACGTCCGAATCAAAATCGAATGTGATCTCAGTGTTGGATTGGGCCGCTCGGGTACCCGGGGATCACCCAGGAAGGCCCCCCCACCACAGGAGGCCCTTGTTTAAAAACGTTTTTTTTTTGTGGAAAATTTGAAGTTATCAAATTCGTATGAAAATCGCATGTAGGAAAACGTTTCAAATTCATAACGGTTTCTTTAAAAAATGCTAGCTTCCCTGTACCCCATAGGGAAGCTGAAGGCACCCCCAAGGCCTCCTTTTCGATGCCACTCCCCTCTCTCGCTTGAAGGACTCCGAGGAAGGCAGTACATGGCCAGGGAGGCCCTACCCCTCCAAATACGATCCTGGTGATTCTATTAACACATTTCAAAGGGATACTACCCTGCTGAAAATGAACTGCAGAAAAATTGCAGAAATGGAATGAAACTGCAGTTTACTGCAGATTCGACGGCAACTGCAAAAATGTTTTTAAAAAACTGCAGTTTAACTGTAGTTTATGTGAAATAGAATCAAACTGCAGTTTACTGCAGATTCGATGGCAACCATAAAAAAACTTAAAAAAAAATTCAACAAGCTAACTTGAAAACTACAAAATAACTGCAGTTAAACTGCTGGAAAGGTTAGGTACTGGCAAAGACTGAAAGGAACTTTACCAGGGTTGTCGGTTTTATCCCTTACTTTAATAAAGTTTTGCCTCCGTCAAAAACATCTAAATGAAAACACAGGCTAACTTGAGAATCAGTGCGAGATCACATCTTTGCGAGACGTGTTCTACCCCAGGCACGATATAGTCCCTGCGCGGATGTGATGCGCAGTAACATCGCGTTGCCCAATGCCCATCAGTTTCAAGATGACGAATGTAGTTCCCCCTCGTCAGTACTACAAGCATCAGAAAAAAGGCAAACCCCTTATCAGCAAACAAAAGCAATGGTAATGAATGTGTACAGTACATTACCCAGTATGCTTCATTTTTAAACAACTACCAAAAATAGTAGAAGGCGAGAATCATTAACTGTAAATAAAGTTTTGTGTATTTAGTTTTTTCTTGAAACTTTTTGGCAGGTGTTATGAATTCAACTTAAAGTAACGTCACACAGTTCGTTGGATTTTTTTTTGTCAGAGGGAAGGAGTAATAAATATAGAACTGAAAAGCATTTAGGCTCAAGTTAGCGTTTCGCCATATGCTCCGAGGGTAGCACGCCTTTACGTATCTTACGAAAGAAGACTTCAACAGAACAGTACAGTGACCCAAGATAAGTTAAGGTGAACATTGCAACGAAGTCACAATATACCCCTGCACGGGGATACCATTTTTAGCAAAAGTGTTAACCAGCTCTCAAGTCAGCCTATCTTTTAATTTAGTGATTTTCAAAATTGAGCCGGTTCATGTATACGAGCATTCGTTGCCTCAGAGGGCTTAAGACTCAAAGAAACTTATTAAAAACAAAGTAAAAATAGTTGCTTTAACCACTTCAGTGGTTTTATAGGGACTTTTTATTGACCTATAAACGCAGCAGACCGAAGTCTCACTTCGCGATCATTGGGTTGGTGTTATTTTATTAAAATGGAATCATACAAAATGCCGATTGGGATAAACACTCGCACGAAGAAGACAGTTTTTATATTAATCGGCTTGTTCACAAGAATCGCTCGCGTGTATGCAACACAATTCTAATGAATAAGCATGCTAAATTAATTCAGTATGGGATAGTCCCAGAAATATAGTCCCAGAAATACGAAACGGATTTGTAGCACAAACCTTAAAAATGGTGTTCCCCCTTCCCTCAGTCTTCCCATCTGCGCCTCTACTACTTTCTCGATGTCGTGTTCGCTTTACGCAAACCGCCAAGTAATTTGGAAGTTGAGTAATAATCAACCATAGAATTGATTCAAGTTGCATGAACATTTATTTTCACACTACCAGTCGTACCCGGCATCGCCCGGGGTTGTTTCCCAGTTTTCGGCCCTTTCTCCTCCTCCTTTCCTCCCTTCCTTTTGTTACAGGTAGTTGAATTTGGATGGGTAGTTAAATTAAATACTGGCCCTCCCCCTTCTACTGATTCTACAAGATTTTGCAAAAAACTGCTTGGGTCTCCATCATAAACAACCAAAAAAAAAACCCTTTTCCTTTGCGTTCAGTTATTATAGCATTATAATGCCAAGAGTAGGGCTTACAGACGTACTGCCCAACACACTGTCATTCCCCGTCCAGTGTCCCCCACCCCCACTCCCAGTCTATCGCTTCGGCTTGAGCGATCCGTCACCATGTGAAAAATATCTTTGTGCTTCGTGCATGACGCCATTTAAGCGGCCGCGCAGAGCAAATTGTTACTAGAGGCAACACGCCTTTAACAATTAGACATGGCCTCGTCGTAACACTTGACACGGCCCCGGCTCTCTCGTTATTGTTTGGCAGTTGTCTCTTTCCATTTTATCACCCTGATATTTCCTCAACCCCACGTCTGATTCCGTTTTTTTGGTTGCTAAATTTTGTCAATGCACCCGTGCTACATGCAAAGTTTGGTTTGGATAGTCCTTGTGGTTTTCGAGTGATGCGCGGTCTAAGTTAACGTTAGGGTGTGAACAATCAGAAAACCAGGGTCGATTTCCGGCCTATGATGACAATTGACTGCCACACCCTGGTCTTCACTGCCACCCCTGGATCCTACGACGGGCATTTGTGCATAAAAAAAGGTAGTATTTCTTAAGTGAGTATCCAGGCATAATTATCGCCTAAAGTTTTACTTTAGTTGTAGGCTAAGTTAATATCAATAAAAAAAAAATTCTATCAATAATGGGACAAATATTTTACCAGGATGCTACGTATGCGTAGGATTGTAACCGATTTAAAAATTTCTAAACGTTAGTTGGTAATTATATAGTATAATTTCCGGGATAAAGTTCCACTCAGGAAACCAACAGCATGCTTCGTTGAATTTGGTGACGTTAGACCCTGTTGCACTAAAGTGTGTGAATTTAACGCTACAGTTTTTAAGCCCTGCGTGTAACGGTGCGACAAGATCATTTTTATCACGTAAGTGTTAACGGAGAATTCTAATGCCCTACTTATAATTATGGCCTGTAAAACGATAGCGTGTAAAGTGACAGCATGTAAAGTAATAACATGCAAGTAAATGATGAAATAACACAAAGATCAATTTTAGGACCCTTCTCTTCTTAGTTCACATTAATGATTTTTATGACGATCTTCAAAATTTAACACTTTTTTGCAGACGATATTTGTTTATATGCCTCAGAATATGACTATGAAAACACGTTTATAACTTACAACGAAGTTTTGACAAAAATTAAGTTGACATACTGTGAGTGGAGAAGACAGTCTATTTCGAAATTAAAGCAGCCCATACTAAAACATTTTCACATAACTGATATACTTTTTTATAAAATACCCAATACAAAAAAATACTGCATTAAGTAACAGCAACACACCGTAAAAAAAGTAAACACTGCCAAATATATAGGAGCACATATCGATAAAGCTGGAAATGCGAAAGATATATTACCGAACCTATGAAAAAACTATGACAAAACATGCCTAAACTTTATGAGCTGCAACGAATCTTGGCCTTAAAAAAATCTCAAACTTTTGTAGGATGCATTAGTAGAATCGCGTATTGCGTAGGGCATTGAAGTTTATGGTTTTGCAAATACAAATCTGCTAATGCGGGTGCAGAAAATACAAATTAAGATTATTCGTATTCTTTTTCAGGGCAATGTGATCAAAAAATCTTAGACGTTAAGAGTTTGCGAGTTTGCATGATTAGTGTAAAAAAGCATTATGGAATGGAAAAGATGTTGTCGAGCAAGGGGAAGAACAGTAATCCTCATCGAATAAATACAAAGTAACGCTAGGACAAAATAATTTTGGCAAAATGTTTCAATTTTTTTTTATTCCAAACACTTAAACAACTATCGTGGTACTGTCACAATATTCAGTCACTTGGAAAATTAAACACAAAAATAAAAACCTTACCTTTTAAACAAACGAACCAATAAGTAGTAGATATCCGTGAGTCCTTGTTGATTTAACGGCTATTATTGCTCGCGAGCAAGAAACCGCTAGTCCAATATCGAGGGGGTGGAGGGAAACACGAGTTTTTCCCTTCACCCCCAAGATAGTGGACTAGCCGTTTCGAGCTCAAGAGCAATTATAGCCGTTAAATCGACAAGGACTCACTTATATGTATTTTAATGTTAAGGTGTGACGTCGACCTAATTTATCGTGTTATAAGAGTTTTTTAAAGACTTGTTTCAAGAATTTAAGATTTTCAACATGTGACTTATGTAAACTCCTGAACTGAAGTTCCAGTTTAGAAACGGGGTTGGAAGCTTCCTGTGTATGAAGGCCGACCGAAGGGGAGAGACGCTGCGTAATACCGATGTTTGTGTTTAAGGTAAAACTGTATTTTTTTCTACTTTAATAGTTTAAATAGGATGAGTATGTAAAATGCGCTATCCGCTTGAGTCTCGTAGGTTTTTAGGTGTGTTTAGGAAGTGTCAGTAGCCTATTTTTTGTACCGTCGGAACGAAAGATTGCCGGGTTGCCGGTTGGGCTACTCCTCCGTGGGTGGGGGTTTAGCATAGTACGCGAGTGTTTTTTTTTTCCGTGTTAGGCTAGAAAGAAAAATGTCGCAGGTTGTAAATGTGCCTGTTTATGCTGGTTGCATTTTCGTTGTGTACGGTAATTTTACAAAGTCGGGTCATATATCACATGGTGGAGCAGGGGTTGTGTAGACCCACGTAAAGTGTTAGATTATCAAAAAAGTGTGGGTTATCAAAATTAACCCACTGTGACGTGTGTGGGTTTTCAGATTAACCGTATATAAGGACTACACTTTTAGCATGGAGATGTATTAGCGTGACGTCACCACCGTGCATTAATAACTGTTAATCGGTAGAGTACATAACGGTTTATTTTGTTGTTCGAGCAGGCAATGTTTTCATTGGGATGATTGTTGTTTATTTCGTATTATTGTTATAAGTGATTATTTGTTGCTGCACAAATTAGTGCATATTACTTTGGGTTATCCGCTTACTTCAAACACATAAATTGTATGTGGGGGAGGGGAAACGTAGGTCAACATTTTGGATCTGTTCAGGGACCTGCATTATCCTTGAACTCGGGAACGTGTGTCCTTGAATTCGGGACTTTCGAACACTTTAGCTTTGAAATTCGTAAAATCTGGTTCGCTTTTGATAATGTGAAAACGCAGTGAATATCTTATTTTTGGCAAGAAGAAACTAATGATACTAGTTAGTTCGAATTTATAACCCGGAGTTGGTAAGATAGGCAGTGCATTATCGTCATGCCATGAAGAATTGACGCATTCGATTGTCGGTGATTGATTTATGATGATGATGACTTACATGGTATTTCAAGCGTCAAGCAGTGGCGGATTTAACGAAATAGCCTGGGGGGAGCCCTACAAGGCCCCCTGCCTTCCCGAAATTCTGAGGACTTTTTTTTTTCTAGCTAGCTGAGACCCAACAACGTTCTTTGTTATGAAGGCCCCTTTTACGATGAATGCCCATTGAAGGCCGGGGGGGGGGGGGGGGGGGGCGGCCCCCCCCCCCCCCCCCGCCCCTGCCCCCCCCCATTCCCCGTTAAATCCGCCCCTGGCGTCAAGACTAGACCTCATTTAGTCATGAGCCTTGAACAAAGTTAGTTTTTTGTAGTACTCGTGGCTTTCCGAATAATTCGATTAAAAGTTTTTGTCAAGATGAAAATATTTGCGACCAATTTCAGACAGCAATATATTCGACTAATATGACTGATTTTCAGTTTACATACTTTTGGAATTGTCTTCAGGCTTCGTTTTTAATTAACATAATTTTAATAAAAATGATGAAATAAAAAAAATAATAAATTGTAAAAATTACTGTTCACGAGACAGCTTTGTACCTATTAACTGTTTGGCCTATGCAGGCTGGTTTTCCAGAGAGACCACTCATCAGAGACCACTCATCAGAGACCACTCATCGGATTTTTACGGAAACACGAAGATGCTTCTCAGTGAGGGCACGTAAAGCTTGGTGTATCAGCGGCATGAAAATTAGATTTAGGCTTAATGCGAAATAACAACGCCAAAGTAAACGAAATTACATGTTGGTTGACGAAACGCTATTGGGGCTAATATCGCTAAGCCAAATAGAGAAACACATGGTACATTCTAGAAGACTTAAAAGCCTTAAAATAGTAGATGAACAAAACTTATACCTTTACTTTAAGTGGCTTATCGATTATCCCGTTTAGAAGGTCTTTAATCATATTTGAATAAAAAACAACTTGACTTTTATTTCAGGAAGGATGTACAGGTTCAGTTGCTTTATTTTGGTGCTCACAACAGTAGGTGTTCTGGCAATGAATGCAGCGAACAGCTTCGCAACAAAACTCCGATATCAAACTTCAACTAAAATTGCAACGGGCAGACAAAAAAGACAAGATTGCAGAACTTGTTGTGAAGAACCAACGTATTGGGACCCAGCGACAGAAACATGCAATATCTGTGCCAGTCCAGGAAACTGTCCTCATCTTCGACATTGGCCTGTCGACCGCTAGTCAGCAGCAAACGTCATGCTGTAGCTTTAGCTCTCAAACGTCCTGTACACTTCAAAATCACGCAAAACTCAAATAAACCATTTTTACAAGCACACTAAGTATAACATGAGATAAAAAATGTAATGTATCGTTTAATGAATAAATAAATTGCAGATACTTTTTTCTTCAGCTTTTATTGGTGTACATATGAAGTTGTGAGTGTCTTACTCTAGCATTTTCTTTTTACCATTTTTGATTACTCACGGAGCTAAATGGCATCTGTTATTGGACTAGCTGCAACGCGTGTATTTTCTATATAACTAAGATCATAATTTGTTTGTTTGTGTGTTCGCAGTGGGAATGTCTGTAATCTATATTCTATTGAAGTCCGCAGTGGGAATCTGGGGGTTTGGGCGGCTGGGCGATGGGTGGCTGGTAACGGTGGTGCTTAATTTGTAAGGAATTTCAGATGTAGGAAGATGCAGTGATGCAGATGCTGTTTCCATACATATTTGTCCCACTCACGCCAACCATATGTACTAGAGTGACGGACCATCCGTCCATTGTATATTTCCAGAAGCATGGGACAAAATACTGGTTCACTAAAACGATGAATTTAAAGAAACTACTCCATAGCTTCCCTGATCTCCTCTTAGGAATTAGGGGTATTTCTAAAAAATTCAAACGGGAAGGAAGTCAAGTGATATCACTTTTAAAGCTCTTGTTAAGAAGGAACTGTTTACCCAAAAATTATTTCCTATCTTGAGCAAGTAACTATTTTTAGTGTAATAAAATACAGAGGTGGCCGAAGTGGAAAATCCTATCCCTCCTCATCCACCATTTACATGAAATTAGAAAATAAAAACGAACTTGTTTGATGTTAAAGGAAAAGTTTAACTAAATCGAAGTCAAAGCAGAAAAAGAACACGAAGGAACTTTCCTGTCAAGTTCCAGGTATCACAATCTTGCTGCAGTTTTTACTGCACGTGAAACCTTACTGTTGTCTTAAAATGTTTTGTTTTGCTCTTTTTTTTACTTCTAACATGTCAGGAAAGCCTAAGATTGATTTCTGGTAAGACATTATGTGGCTGGACTTTGTGCAGTTTAAGATTATGATGTTATGCCATTCTTTCTGCATAGCTTCATGCAGAGTTTCAACTTTAAAGGTGCTCTGCGGAGCTGTTAATTTGATAAATTGCCGACAAAATTTTTCCGACAAAAAATACGTAACTGATTAACAACATTTTGGGTACAGCTGTTTGACTATGGTACGGCACCGTACTTTCTGCGTATATTCGTGCAGTTTCAACTTCAAACTGCTTTTGTCAAGTTTGAAATTAAGATGAATGGTTGCTGCTAAAGAAATCGTCTTTTAAACTTGTATTAAGGAAATAAGTAGAAATTTATCTGTTTACTTTCTGTTAAACGATACATTTTACATTGATGATAGTTTAGTGAGTCCATAGGAACCTTTTATTGTGGGAACCATCACGATATGGTTGGCACTTGGTGATGTTCGCTAGACAGGTCAATCGTGGCCCTTGTATTTATGACATGCGTACAACAACCGGACATACATTTTCGTGATACAAGGACAGTGACACTGTAAGAATGTAGGTATATATCTACCAATGCTCTGGCAACAATCGTGTCTAATAGCAACAATAAATAAATAATTAGTATTACCGCAACTGGTTTTAATCTGCATAACTAAGATCGTAGTTTTTGTTTGTTTGTGTATGTCTGCGTGTGTGTCCGCAGTGGGAATCTCGACAATTCGTATTCTAGTGACATCCGTAGTGGGAATCTCGATAATCTTAATTAATTTGTTTGTGTGTCTTGCAATATAATTGTCTGTATAAGTAATGATTCTGTTTTCAACAAAGACGCACATTACTGATGACGCTTTTTTTTCAGTCATGGAAACGGGATCTAGTCCCTTGATCTAACCAAATCTAATGGAAGCTTATGCGACTGCTAACGGGAAATCACAGTATTTTCATGCAAACGGGAAACCACAGCAGTGCTCTATAAAACAGGCCAT
>JAHWFP010223894.1:1655-11694 GCA_023313725.1 Lithobius niger | reverse complement strand
ACATCTAGCAATCAACTTCAAAGGCTGGATGTCTTGGGCACGGAGGTCTCCTACAGTGGAGCAGCCAAAGCGTTGCAGTGCCTTCCCAACCTGCGACAGTTGGAGTTTTCAAAGATGCTTCGAGTTTTGACATACCTGTCTGGTGTCTGCAGTGATGAAGAGGAGGTTGAGTCGGAGCAAAACCAGATCACGGGGATGTTGGAGTTAATAACTGTCAGCTTGACGTGTATAAGAAGTTGCCGAGGATACCGACCACCATTTGCTGATTCAGTCCCAAATTCACTTCGGCTTATTACCGACAAGTGCCCCAAGTTGGAGAGCCTCAATATCACAAGCGATTATCTAATCCCAGATGATTTGCTTGCTAATTTGGTTCTCAAGTGCGACCGGCTACATCAGCTTGATATCAAATATAGGCATTTCCGGCCCATGAGGACTTATTTTGAAAGCGTCCAACCGGCACTTTACGTTTGTGGAGAACGCCTCAGCAAACTGACCCTGTGCGGCTTTGTTACCATTGATGTCATCGCTTTGGCAAACTTGGCGCCTAACTTGAATTCATTATCAATCTCGTGCTATAAATTTTTAGAACCCGAGGATGAAACCAATAGCGATAATAACCCCAGTTACAAACCGTTTGCTGTTAACAAACCACCTCCTGCCCCATTTCAGAATCTTAAGGAACTATGGTTGCAACAAGTCGAGCTACCAATTTTAGAGCAGATGTTATGTCTGTCTGATAATGTCCAAGAAATGTTTCTCTTAGATTTGCCTGCATTTACCGATAGTGTGCTCTACAAAACTGAAAGCCACCTTAGTCAAGTGCGACATCTTGCAATCCACAGCTGTGGAGGACTAACCATTGAAGGAGTGAAGTTTCTTCTAGCCTTACCAAATTCACTGTTAGAGGAACTGAAGGTAGATGACACTGATAATCGTAGCCGGGGTGACTTGTCAAGTTGGGTAGAAAAGAATAATTTGGATATCAAAATAACCTGGAGTCACTAGGAACATTTTTTAAAAAACTAAGAATGTCTACTCAGCTGTCCTTTATATGATACTCGCAGGAATTTATGAAACTCAATGACTACTTCTACAGTTTTTGTTTAATAAAGGATTACTCAAAAACTGTGTCTGGCTATTTTTGGTACTTCGTCGTGTCCCTATTAACTATACAGTCTATGTAGTACTTTTTTATGGTTTATTTATTAGTTACCTCTACTATAACTAGTGCAGCTACCATTACACATTCATATACGTTGGGTAGTTGGTGTGAGTGCACTAAAAGGCTTGACAATTATTTGAAGCATATGATATTGACGCAACCAAGAATTTATAGGGTTTGGGAGGAGAATTTGTAACTCTAGACAGTCCCTATTGAAACACGTTAGATTCGTCCTTATTAGTTCAGTCCGAGTTTTCAGAGGGCGCCACGTGTTTCATCTGCTAATTTTTGCTCATTTTTCAGCCCAAATATAAAGTAAACTAAATTAAAACTAAGCTAGGCTAAATTATAATTAAATACAAGCTAGTTTTGTTTAGTTTGGTTTAATTTTAGGCTAAAAACTGAGTAGAAATTCCCACATAAAACACATGGCGCCCTCTATAAACTAAGACTGAACTAAATACGAATGTATCTATGACGTTTCAGTATGGGTCTGTCACAAATTCTCCTCCCCAACCCTATATATTCTTGATGCAACCACGCATGTACCAACTTCAAGTTCGTTACATCAACAGTCTACTTAATATTTCAAGGATGAAAACACCGTTCCTCTTCTTCAGAAGTCCACTTCACAGCAGAGAATGTTCGTTCGATTAACACTCACACCATGTTACGATTTACATTTTCCCACACGTGCTCCGACTCTTGATGCAACGTATTGAAAGTGATAAAAGTGTTTCCTGCATTTTACGATGTCTGAATATTATCACTGCGTTCGCCTTTTACTGGTTATTGCACCAAGCATGTACCCATGTATTTAACCGTACTTAGCGTTACGCATTACAAATTATAGAAAAGTTTGTGTAGCCCCATTCTTCCAAATGCTAAATTGTACAAATATTTGTACTAAATAATGAAGATGGTTTAGACCCTGTTCCAAATAAAATTCTAAAAAGGTATTGGATTTGGGAACAAGATCAAAATGAAACCGAAACTAGCCAAGAGTCAGTGGCGGAACAACTATGTTTCAGGCCCGTGTGCAAGTTAACCAAAAGGGTTTTTTCGTTTAAATTCACCTGCAATTCATAATTAGATTCTGTACTGTGTAGGACCCTTGCAGGGCCCCTCGAAAGCCAGGGTCCGTGTTCAGCAGAACACCCTGAACACCGTGTTGGTCCGCCCCAGCCTGCCAAGAGTCCATTTCGGTACTAAAGAGTTTAATTGAGTATTATCAGTTTGGGACGTACCGTATTTGGATGACATACGCGAAGTATTATCTGAATCTGATTTAATAAGTGTCTCTGAAATGGGCAGAGATATTGTGTTTAAAATAAAATTTAAAGAAAAATTTAAGACTGGTCAGTAAGTATAAATGGTTCAAAGCCTGGCACAAATAGGTCAAAATGCACATTCTGTAGTAAGACAAATCATGTAAGACGCACGTGCCACATCAAAGATAAAAGCTGTTTTGCTTGTGGGTTAAAGGGGCACCTCATCCCTGTATATTGGAAAGGGGGGGGGGTCAGTAAAAAGCTTCGAAAAACACATTTTGTTTATGACGGTGAAAGCCAACTGACAGCAACTCAGATTCAGAGTCATGCCTTTGTGTATAAAATTGTAACCATAATGCTATTAGAAAGGTGGCTTGGGAGATACCTGTGAAAGTAGATTAGCCATATCGTTCGCTTCGCTTACTACATTGGCATCGATCCATGCTTCCTGTAATTTCTTTGATTCCAAGAACATCACAAAATCACGCATTGATTATTTCGACGATTTCATGACTGCCCATGACATCATACTTTTATCAGGAAAGTTTGTGCTCAGGCATCATGAACTTTGCACGAAGAAACTATGATGTCATGAACAAACGTCATGAGGGTCCAAAAAAACTTTGATATTATTTTTGCAGTTTTCCCCAGCATATTTGAGGGTCATAAAATCAAGTTACAGTGACAAAATAGGCCTAACGGTTGCACAATTTAACTATCTTTCATTTGATCCGATTCCCATTTTTGTAGGTGCCTTGTTCAAGAGGAGCAGAGGTACGCACGCACACTCACCAACACACACACACACGCATCATACATTTTTAGATAATGAAACTTTGCAGTTTGATGTGTATTTGGGGACTAAACAAACTGTTATCCCTAAAACCTGGTATAGTAACCACTTGTATGGATGGAGTACTGTTGAAAAAAAAAAGCATTGTACAGTAACATACACACACTATGACTACGTTTCCCAACCGGGGAGGCGGGACTCCCTTGGGGGGCACGAAGCAACTGCAGGGGAGGCGCGAGTTGCTGCTGGCACCGTATAATAAAAACCAGTGGTGAACTATGCATCGCAAAGGAAGTTAAACTGTACGAGGAAAGCAAACTTTTCATTTGTGCATATCCACAGGTATTTTTGGCAAACTTCTACAGACCGTTTTGTACTCATTTGGTAACACTGTCTCATTGTAGTGTAAAAATGTACACAGCAATTGGGGTGGTGGTCATTGCATGGTAGTTCCATTGGGGAGGAATACCGTAGAAAAGGTTGGGTTCACCACTGCACTATGAGGTATTTTGAATGTTTCTGTTTTCTACGAAGGTCAAACATGAAATTCAGCCTTGTAAATAAAGTTGCACTGCTTGGACAGAACTTGGACAAGACTGGATTGTTTTCATTTAATATGGGTTGGAGAAACTTGTTTCAAACTAATAAGTATAAATTAACAACAGAGTGTTACTACACTTAGTAAGGTTAGTACTACATACACTTAACTAAAAGGTTCCCAGATTCGTTTCAGCCAGGATTAGGCAAACTTAAATATTTTACGGCCCAGGTAAATGTAAAACGTGATTAGATACCAAAATACTGTAGAAGAAGGCCTATTTACTTTAGCTTTAAGAGAAAAAAAGTGTTAAAAGGGCTGGATAGGCTAGAGGCTGTTGGCATTATTTCACCCATTGAAGCAAGTCAATGCACTTTACCTATACTTCTAGTCTTTAAACCAAATGGGAACTGAAGTGGCACCAATTAACCCAAGATGGCGGGTGGGGGGACAATAATTCCCCAACAGGGAGTCATTTAAAATATTCTTGATTTCTTCTACGTTTGGTAGAGGCCCGGCGAAGCCAGGTAGAGGGTATGGGGGAGCACTGTAAGCTCTCTCGACAAAGTCCAGGGCAGAACACCAGAAGCTGAAGCATTTTGCACTATTTGAAGACCTATTTTTGGCTTTCCGAGAACACGGTTGCAACATAAAGTTAAGCAAATTGCGGCTATTTTTCGTACACATTATTAAACATAGCGGGTGTAAAAACCTAATTGTGACTAAATAATTGTGAATGAACCAAAACGTTAAGGTGCGATAATATTTTGTTAGGTCTGTGTAACAAAATATTATACCTTAACATTTTCTTTTTGACATGCAACTGTTTTTGGGGTGAACCAGCTGTGCATAAAAATTCCTCGATTACCAAGGAAAAAACCGAAAAGTAGCGAGTAGTTTTTGTCCCCTTTTTTGTAAGTATACAAATAAGGCTGAAAAATTTCAAATCAGCGGCGGATTAAAAATCGTACGAAAATCGTGTAAGGGTTTTTGTACCCTTCAAGATTTCATAGAAAGTAGTGATAACAGAGCCAGAATGGCTGCCACCAAGTTCGCGTTTCAACCCGAGATCACTCCAGCTGACAACTGGCAAGCTAGCACGCTGACAAACTAACACTCCCTAAACCATGCGCAATGGCTGTTTGCCGTGACGTCACCATGAGTTAGCCAATGACGAACGAGAACAACGGCAGTTTGGCCGTCTGATTGGACTAGCCCAGTCACGTGATATGCACGTCACAGCAAACAGCCATGGCGCGTGGTATAGGTGTACCAAGCCTGTTGAAATGCTCTAAACGATTTAGTTTAAAACGATGCATTTTAAAACGGTGAGAAGACAGCTTATCCACGGAATTACTCGATAGACTTGATAAACGTCTAAAATATGATTGTAAAACTGAGTGAACGGACTTATAATTTGATTAAAAAACACATTTTTTTTCGCGTGCCGAGAAGACAACCCATGTGCCATAAGAGAATACTTTCGTTTAAGTAACATAATTAGTTACTTCTGTCGTGGAAAAATCGAGCATTCTACCTGATATGTTGAGTGAGTAATCCGGTCTTTCTGTTTAAAGATCAGTGATCCTCTCGTTGACAACGCTGCTACACTTTGAAAATACAGGTGTTTTTCTGTTACAAGATTTCGAAATATTATGATATTAGTATTAAAAAAATGCTTAAGCCTGCAAAATATGGATGTAAGCCTTAAAAAAAAACTTGATGCTTTAAAGGAACAGATTCAAGCAAAAACATGCAAGCCATTAGCGCCGTATAATACGTGTAAAAGTATCTCTAGCATCCCTTAAATCCTGCTGGAGTTTCTTTTACACGTATTAGTGCAACGCTGATGGCTTACATGTCTTTTCTTGTTCCTGTTCCTTTAGAGCATTAAGTGTTTTACACACTTACGGGTTTTTGTTTAATACTAATATCTGTTATTTTTCTTTACACAACGGCTGTGACGTCACGCTAACTCAATGCCATGCTAAATTTCCGTAGGTTAAATCCCGTTTACCAAAACCGGAAGTATGCGTCATCGCAAAAAGTGTGGGGTATCAAGTTAACTCACACTTTTGCGGATAACCCACAGTTTTGACATTTCCGGATCACGCGATCGGGAATGCACACACCAACAACCAAATACAGCGTGCAAAAAAAAAACGTAACGCAATAAAAACGTACAAAACTAATTACTTAAAAGGAAAGAAATACTATCCTGCAAACTCTCACATGTCTGGCCCATATCTAAGCTTATTCACTCTGCGTTACTCCCCCCCCTCCCTCCACAAACTAAAATGGAATGACCTTCATTCACACCGATACCCTAATACCGTATTTTTTTAACAATTCTCAAACTACAAACGCACAGAATGAATTACATACCTTCAAAGAATGTCCCAGACCAATATCCCTTTATCCCTGTTGTGTCACATATCGAGTTATTCGCTCCAAACACGATAAACGCTTCGATAACACGAGCGAGTCTCCAGTGTAAACCCAGCTTGCCACCCGACGCTTAGGCTGTCTACTCCCACCACCCCCCTCCCTCGACAAAGTTTGAGGGAAAGGACTCGTCCGTCTAGCACACACTTCCCCCTCCACAAACTAAAATGGTATGTCCTTCATTCATATCGAGCATACTGATGATCAACGTTTTCTTGAAGCAAATTTCACAAAACACAAACACGTTTTAATAAGAGTTAGCTTGACGTCCCAACCGTGGTATAAAACACTTATAGATTAGAAACGAAGGGTTATCGATTTTTAACCCACGGCTGCGGTTATTGTTCCTGCTCTCGTATGCAAATTTCTCAGGCTTCGCCCTCGACCTTTAAAAATCGATAACTATTACTTCTTGGCGATGTTTCAGTTAAATTAACTAGAATTTTGATAAGAGATATTTGCGATATGAGATAACTGAGATGAATTATTTTATTATTAATCAGTCACAATAAAATAGCATTCAAAAGGCTCTGCTCCTTGTTAATACCAAAAGTAATACAAACGTTTTAACTAGTAAAAGTTGAAAAACCTGTTCACTGGTTCTACTCTATGTATATGTAAGTGAAATTTCCCTAACTAGAAGAACACCAACAACAAGATTATTGTAGCAACATTAAAATAACGTTCAATTATTGGTTCGATTTGTCGGTGAGAACAAAATTTCCCTAAGAAGAAGAAGAAGAAAAAGCGACGCCCTACCTCGCTTTTTTTTTTTTTTACCTTTTTATTTTTCTATTGTCCGTTTTGTGCGATTGAGCGTGCCATACCTCAGCTCAGATTTCGGGCATTAGTGAATGTTGTTGCTGAAGCTTGGCCCAAGTTTACAGTAAGTGCAGTCGCTTCTATTTTTGAAAACGTTCCGAGATTGGCCGTCTAAACAGACTATACAGTTTCGAAACGACTCAAAAACTGATATTTGTCACCTTGTCTTAAAAGATTATCCGTTTTCGTGCTGCAGTTTTTTCCTGTTTTGCTGAGATATTTTTATTTCGGGCTGTGGTTTGGATGTTTCGTGTTCTGTTTACATGGGGGTGAGAATTCGTGCATGCGAACTAAAAATAATCCCTGGGACCAACTAACTTTGCGTATGGCAGACTTACCGTGTCAAACTACCAGTTTGCGGAAGCGCTGAGTTTCCATGTTGGAGTTTCTGTGTGGCATGGGGTAAAAATTTGGAGACGATAGGTTTTTTTTTTTAAGCGAGTTAAAATCCGCGAAAAAAAAAAGATGCTTGATCTTGTACCAGAAACGGCATGAAGGATTTTCCCAACAGATGCTACTCTTCGTTCCAACATTCTTTTGGAGTCTGGACCCCATGCGGCCAGTTGTCGAACCTGGTGACCGTTTTTACTTTTGCGGGAACGTACGTCAAAAATTACGCTGTTTGGATTTAACAGGCTATACCTTCATAGCCACTCATTTCACAGATGCTCATTTCACAGACACGATCATTTCTCAGACACCAACATTTCATAGATATTCATTTCACAGAAACCTTTATTTCACAGACATTCATTTCACAGACACCATTATTTCACAGACATTCATTTCACAGACACCATCATTTCACAGACATTCATTTCACAGACATTCATTTCACAGACACCATTATTTCACAGACATTCATTTCACAAACATTCATTTCACAGACTTTCATTTCACCAGCGCCTTCATTTCACAGACATTCATTTCATAGAAATTTATTTCACAGACATTCATTTCACAGACACGATCATTTCACAGACACGATCATTTCACAGACATTCATTTCACAGACACCATCATTTCACAGACATTCATTTCACAGACACCATCATTTCACAGACATAATCATTTCTCAGCTCTCATTTCACAGGCACCATCATTTCTCAGTAATTTTCAAAAACCTTTTTTTTTTCAATTCTTTTTTTAATTACGGTTTTTTTATTTTTTTTATTTTCTGTTTTTTTTTTTTTCCGCACAAGATCGCACACAAAAATTTCAAGCACTTTCAGAACTTTTTTCAAAACCAATATTATTGTTCAAGGACTTTTCCAAAACCAATACAACTTTTTCAAAGACCTTTATTAATCAACAAACATGCCAACAACATCTTACAATATATTATATACAAATGGTCGTAATGGCTGAGCGGTGAGAGTGCTCAGCCTGGTTGCAGGAAGTTTGCGGATCTGGTCGAACCCCTGGAAAGAGGACCTTGGCAAAGTACCCACCAGGACTGCCGACCAGGGTAGCATGAGGGGCTACCATGCTCCTTCAGCGGCTATGGGAACTCTTCTGGCCAATTTTTTGGCCCCAGCGATGATCGGAGGATTCCCGGGTTGGCTCTCCGTTTACCAGATATTTTTCTTTCAATAACGTCTGGCAATGTTCAAAATTGAGCCGGTTCAGTCAGATAAGCATTAAATTGCTCGGCTGACTTAGGGTTTAAAGAAATTAAAGAAAAAAAAAAAACAAAAGAAACTAGCCGTATCGTTCGCTTCGTTTGTTTGTTTGTATGTTTGTACAAATGCCAAATACTCCACCGCTGTACAAATGCCAAATTGTGTACAGCGCAAAACGAAAGATTGAGAGAGCAAAGCGAGAAACGCACTGAAAAGGTTAACTTTAACTTGATTTGCTCGCTCAATCCGCGCACCTCCCTGCTTCGGAAACGCGAATAAACGTTTGGCACCCTTTTAAAACTAGACCTATAGGTCTGTTTTTCTGTGCATCTAGTCAGTTGAAGCCAAACTAATTTCAAGATCATTATGTAGTATGATGCAAAATAAGTCGTCCTTTTTAATTCGACGTGTCACACGTCGAATTAATGCGGTTGTGGCCAAAAAACGGGGATACCCGTTTTACGTCAGCGACATCTCCTCAAAAACCAGGCACATTTGTTCAATTCTGATCCGGCAAAATTCAAGTATGTTGGTGGGACACTTGCAGTGCGCAAGTACAAAAGGTATTATGCTCAACAGAATATACATACGCCATTTGAAGTATGATAACCTCTAAACAGGTCCTTAAGCGAAAAACCGTTGCCCGATAGTATACGATCTGTGAATGACGTCAGCGAAATGTCATCGTAAAGGTGTGCGCTCATACGAAAAATTGCGGCGTGTAACTGCGCAATTCGGCAAGTCAGCTCTTCAAATTGCGGTCGGTTAGAGACTAAGCACGGACATCGAGATGGCTCGTCTCTTATCGCGAAGTACAATACAAAGTGAGTCGCCACTTACCTTTAGCGGTAATCTGGATAGTATACGGAATTTTTACGGTAGAATCTGGACGGTACATTGAATGTGAGGCGCGCATAGCCTCGCTGCTTTCCGGGTGCGATATATTACAGTATTTTATTACGCTTATTTGTGGTGTTGTTTCTTATTGAAAGAGTGAATAAAGTGAATGATGTCCTATTTGTACGGTGGAGGACTGGCCAGGGAGGGAAGGGCGGAATATTCCTCCTGGCCTTGAATTCTCCGATTTTTTTTAAAATTTTAAAATTCGAAGACTCAAGAAACGCGCAAGTTTTATTGGTTCGATATTAGTTTTACCAACAGATTTAAAATTACAAATAATAATAATAAAGATAATTATAAAATGCTAGGAAAACAAGTACTTTGTATTGAGTAACCTAAAAAAAATTCGCCGCATGAAATTGCAGTGTTATATTCAATGTCGAATTTGTCACAATTTTCGTGTGAATATTTTAGCTTTTCATAATACACCTAAAAGGTGTAAATAAATTTAAAGTAATCAACCTCACGTACCCTCAGCGCAAT
>JAHWFP010223884.1:0-18253 GCA_023313725.1 Lithobius niger | reverse complement strand
AATCCATTTATCCATCCGTTACTTCGGAAATTAGTAAGGTGTGTTCCCTTCAGCAACATTATTATTACGAAATACTAGCTGAAGTACCCGGTTTCGCCCATCATCACAACACGGGGAAGTGTTGGGAATTTTTGTTTTTTTTTACGAAAAAATATCCAATCAAAGTGTCAAGTTTGCTTGTGTTCAAAACTATGCTAACAGTCACTTCAAAACTTGTTTGAAACGACATTTCTGGTTTGAATGAACAAACTAAGAAAAAGTAGCTTTGTGGCAATTGCGAGTTCCTCGGCATTTGTAAAAGAAAGCCTGGATTTCACAGAAATATTTTTGTAATAAATGGCTGCACGTTAAAGGAAAAGGTGACCTTGTATATGTTACTGTTATCGTTTGACATGTATGCCGTTGGGCTAGTTTCGTTTTCATTGTTGTTTCGTTTTCGAGAATAGCGACATCTAGTGAGGGTCTTCGAAGCTCTGCTCTCGCGTCTCGCTCGGTCTTTTCCTGGGACATTTCCTTATAGCATAGGATGTAAATATGAGCGGATTAGCAATCTGTTTACTTTGCTGGAATTCTGGATTTTATTTTGTCTGTTTTCGCCTATGTTTTTATATTTTTTTCAAGATTAAATCTACGTAATGGGCACGCTAATAAAGGGGGCGCCAGTATGTAAGTTAGAGCTTTTAAAACACCGGTAATGTTAAATATTTTGTTTGGTGGTTAAACAACATCATTTTACGCCCATGGTAACTTGGTTAACGATTTACGATTAAATTCTAATAAACTGGAAGCCTATCGTGCTTTGTATCTCTACCCTAGACTCTTTGAAACCTTCCTTCCAAATTTTAGAAGTCAAGCTTTTGGCAAACATAAAAATGGCATCCTTGCTATGATAAGAATGCATTCTCTTCCAATTAATGGTACAACCTGGAGAAAGCAAGCCCGCCTTCCTTTGAAGTGTGAACTTTGTAATTTGAATTGTGATGAAGACATACATCATATTCTGTTTGAATGTCCAATGTATTGCCATTGTAGGGATGCAGAATTGTTAAATTGGAAAAGCCTGTCTCTGGAAATCTTATTGGAAAAACATTTTATGGTAAAAAAAAGTTCTTACCTCAACTGGAACAATTCTTAAGACCCGCAACTTTCTTCTAAATTTGGACTGAATTTCTATTATACCTTTCACCTGGCGTTGAAAACATGTGAGTTTGAATGTTTTTGAGTATTGGTTACTTGTCCAATGTACACACCCACCATTTGCTCCCCCCCCCCCTTGCTAAAAGCTTCTGCTCTTTTGCAATAAACTGAATTGAATTGATTTACGATTACGATTTATTTAACTCAAGCCTGAGCCCGAAGCCATGCGCTTGGTTACAAGAATCTAAACCACAAACAATGTTTAACCATCAAACACACAAACCCACAAACTGGTTAAAGGCAATCGTGTAACAGTTGCCAGAATAACGCGTGGCAAGCTACTGGGTGTGTTGTTGTATAGCTTTTCATTGTTTTTTTGTTTTTTTGTTTTTTTAAACTCATACCTGTCGATGGTTGTGGCCATCATCGCATCGTTCTAGAACGACCACAACAGTAGAAGTATAGGCTATCAGCTGACTGTACTAGTCAATGTTGTTTACTACAGTCAGGATGGATGTAATAATACAGAAATAAAAAGCAACACCCAATTTCAGAATGTACAGTCAGCAGCTTATAAATGCGGGAGTATCCATGTTGTAACTTTCGCTTCCTATTCCTATGTTTGTCAGACGGTTGGCTGAGCGAAAAGCTGTTTCTGGCTTTAGGACCCTTGATTTAACGTCACCAAAATCTTAATTATCAATGCAGTGCTCACAGCCATTAACTTTCCAGAACAGGCATTGAGCTGGGAGGCGAGCTACGCAATGTCGACCTCATCTGCCTTTGCTTCAGCAATAAAACTCGTTCCTCGCTTGAAAGTCATTTAAACATTTAAACGCTACCGCTTGAGAATTGACACATGCTTGGACTAGTCATAGCACAAGTGTGATAATTATCACAAATATTTATTAGTTAAAAACATACACAGCATAATATTTACGTTACGCTACATTTTCCGCAAAAGTAAAAGCGGTCACTAGTTTAAGAAGTGGCCCAAGGGGTAAGGACTCAGTACGAACAGTGAAAAAATTGTGTTGGCGCCTCATCCGTTATGTCGCTCCTACAGCAGTAAATTCCTTACAACGAATGCATTTTTGCTTTTGTTAACAAAGGTGTACAAAGACTATTGTAGTAGCGGGCACTGATGTAGGCTGTTCTAATTTTACGAAAATGAATAACACAAATGTTTGTGACTGCAGTCTCACGTACCCTAACATAACATACAACACAAATAGGAGGGGGACCCAGTAAAAATGTCCTCTACACTACTTTTGAAATATCACGGAGTAGAGTGTAATTGTTGCAAATATCTTGATTCTTGATAACTATTTTTTTTTCATTTGTAAAAACGGAACAAGCCGTAGAAGTTCCAACCGCCAGCACCGTTCATTTCACCGTTGTCCACCAACTCTCCTTCTCTGTATACAACTGCTTAGATTGCGCAGCTGGTCAGAGAAGATTTTAATTCGAAAGCAAGTTTACTTTGCGCGATCAAACAAACACTCAGACTGCAATCACGGTACTTCCCTGTCTAGAGGACATGATGAACTTGGGCCCTTACAAGTATTTGAATTATCTAAACGTCAAACTTAAAAATTTCCCTCATTGTTTTCTTTATTTAAAGACGTGATATTAAACGACAAGTTGATCTCACCGAGTAATAGTCTTGAGAGGGTAAACACAACAAATAATAATAAAAAAAAAACTTGAAAGTTGCTTAGTGTGAAATTTTCAATGATATGTTTGTAACTGGTTAACTTGGCGCTTGATATTACGACTTTGAAGGGAGAAAATTCGTCGAGAATCCATAACAAGTTTTATTTCAACTTAATGTCGCAACTTTTAAGTAATTATCGCAAAAACAGGTAATCAATGTATTATTGAAAGGTTCGCTATTATCATTGATTGATTGACTTGCCCATAGTCTGTATTTTGGAAGAAGATTGCGCTACCACGTCTTCCATATTCATTACGAAGTACGCCGGGTACCTTCGGAGTTTTGAAGTCGCCATTTTGAAGTCGTGATGTGCCCCGAATAAATAAAGCAATAGGAAAAGCAAAAAATTTACTGCTTTCACGCCATTGTAGTCAAGCTGAAAAAACTGGCAAAATTCATGTTCAAGAGAGATTTTTCATACATATTCTCAGTGCCGCAACTAGACTTTTTCAAATTGGGGGGGGGGGGGGGGCAAGAGTAAAATGTAGGCAACTTAAGACTAAACAATTTTTGGTGCCAGGTTATGGCCTATTTTACAGTAGTTTTGTGTACAAATTTGAGTCCCTGCTTTGAATTTTATGGAACTATTCTTGTTCTTTATTTTGTCAAAAGACCTCGACTTTAAAATAGCATTCAGATGAATTGGTCGGTATGTCAACATTTTCAAAAAGGGCAAAAGCAAAGGCTTGTCGCCAATTAAAATGGATAATTGCAATATCTCGGCTTTAGTCAGGACAAAAGCAACGGCTTGTCACTAATTAAAATAGATAATTGCAATATTTCAGCCTTCAGCCCCACATTCTACATTTTCTTTCGTGAATTAGCTGGAAAAAGGTCATGTTATTTCGTTTACCTTCTTGTTAAAGACGACCTTCCATCCCCACATCCCTGTTACCTTTATCTGCTCTTAACTAGTGGGTTGCTGACTGGTTGACTTGGCTGTGTTTTTTTCCCCCTGCAAATGTTCACGAACTAAATAAAGTTTCGTTTTAAATGTGAAAATAAGTTGTACTTGCAACAAGGAAACGTGACTATTTTAATGTCAGACGGTCGACATCGCCCCACCAAGCAAAGTTCCAGGCATTTCTGTCACATTGTTATTTTTCCTCAGTTGCTTGATAACAGCCGATCTTTTAAAATAGCTGTAAAAACACAAGTGTGTGTGTTCGTAATTTGGAGATAAGACGGACAGTGACGTTGTTTTGAGTATTGGCGAGTGAGCGTCTTAATAATAATAAAACAGTTTCTCGACACAGCAGCAGGTCTTTAAAAGTGTTCTAAGAACACTGATAGTCAGCCATTGGGTGGATGGCCTTGGTATTCGAACTAATCACAATGCTCTGGTCGCTGCAAAATGTCATTGAAGTTGGTCATTTTAGTAACCTCTTGAAGGGTTTCTCAGATGGTGCACAGACAGTATCATTAGTAAGGGAGTTCCAAAGCTGAACTAACTACAAAAAAATGTCTGTCAGCTTGTAATTATTTCTCCTTATTAGTGAGACGTACTAATTTAGAAGAGTTGAAGACCTACTTGAATTAAGCCATGTAGAATTTTGAATGTCCGTCAGATCATCTTTTATGTTCAAGGGTGTCAAGTTTTAGCATTTTAAGAAGATATGCTATAAAATGTATTTTCGTTCTCAGCATTGGCTTGGTCTAGCGTCTTTGAACGAACTCGGTGTGGTGAATGTCCTTTAGTAGGTATGGTGACTACGTGTGGTACAGTGGCCCTGGGATTCATATACGTCGCCTGCTATTTCATATGCATCGCCCTGTTAAATTCATAAATATCGTTCTGGAATTGATCACCCTGGTATTCTTAAACGACATCCTACTAATTCATACACATCGCTCGAGAATTCATATACGTAGTTCTGCTAATTCACATACATCACCCCAGTATTCATATACTTTGCCCTGTAATTCATATACATTGCCTTGCGTACACATTGTCTTGGAATTCATATATAGTACCCTAGAATTCACATACATCGACCTAGAATTCATATACATCGCCCTAGAAATCATATAGGTTACCCACCTAATCAAATACCTCACCCTGCTAATTCATATGCATCGTCCTGGAATTACATCAACCTGGACATCACCCTGAGATTCTTGTAGATCATCCTACTAATTCATAGACATAGGAATTCATATTCATCGTCCTGCTAATTCACATGCATCACCCTGGAATTCAAATACATTGCCCTGCTTATATATACATTGTCTTAGAAGTCATTTACTTCGCCCTGTGATTCATACACAGTACCCTAGAATTCATACTCATCGCCCTAGAATTCATAGGTTTCACCCTGGAATTCATATACATATCCCTGCTAATTCCTCATACGTCGTTCTGAAATTCATTTACATTGCCCTGCATACGCATTATCTTGGAATTCATTTACTTCGCCCTGGGATTCACACATAGTGCCCTAGAAACATACACATCGCCCTAGAATTCATAGATTTTGCTCTGGAAATCATATATATCACCCTCCTAATCACAAACATCACCTTGGAATTCCGATGAATCGTCCTGAAATTCATATTCATCGCCTTGCTAATTCACACACAGCACCGTGGAATTCATATTGCATCGCCTTGCTAATGAATATAAATCGTCCCACTAATTCATATACATCGCCCTGGAATTCACGTACATCGCCCTGCTAATTCGTGCCCAGCGCCACTAGTTGAGAAGGTCGGATTTAATTGTATTTGAGGTTCAATAAAGAAAGCTCTTTCGACTACGACACACAACAACAGAAACTACGCGGCAAATGTTCTTTGAAAGTAAACTTACATCTGATTACTACAATACGTCTCGTCTAGCAATAACACAGCTTACGTAAGATTTAGGAAATGTTTTGAGGCTGCTAAGGTGTGGACCCAGTCTTATATCACTATTCGTGCTGGGTCAGCCAGCTGGTAGCAGCCGTTATCTTCCGTGCATGTTCAATTCACCTGTGATGAAATGGCAATACACAGTTCAGTAGTGACGGCAAAAAAAAAAAAAAAAAAAAAAAAAAACCCGGGGGGGGATGACTGATTCCCAGATGTACGCAGGGGCTAAGAAAATTCTTCGTTGAAATTTTCATGGCTGTTTTTTTTTTTTGGCTGTTCCACGACGAAAATGCTGTTACTACCCCGTAAAAGGGGCAATACTTCCCCATTGTGAGGTGGGATGGGGGTTGGGTGAGGGGAGTTTTTACTAATTCACTTGCGTGTTTTTAATGTAATAGTTAGAAATGGTTCTTGAAAATGTTGGGTCAATAAATATGGCTGCAAGCCTATTTCCATTGCAATTGGACTTAAATGCCAGACGCATGGGCAAGAATTGATCTGTCTGATACTGCTAAAAGGAAACGGTAAACAAGACGAAAAGGAAACAGTCATAAATAGCATTTAACACACACTGGCCTATACATATAAACAAACACTTTTCCGACAACCGTTATAATGGGACGCTAGAGCTGTGATAAGTGTCCCAGCAGCGACGGTCGGTTTGGTTATACCCATTCACGTGCCTATTAATTGGTGCCTACATGCAGGTCGTTTCCATTTGGCCATATCATGGCTGAGCGGTATGACTTTGGTGTTTGATCTTAAAGGCAGACATCTAATTCCTGCTCATGCAGTTTTCCATTAACCCATGTCACGCAGTATTGAGAGGTGGAAATCATGTTGAATGAACGTGAGAAAACTAACTGCCAACTCGCACTTGGATCCCGAACATAGCGACCATCAATAGCAAGTGGCCAGGGTCCTCGTCTCCAATCCAAGTGAATGCTGGTTCGAATTCCACGAATGATCTAAACCCTGCGCAATGGCTGTTTGCCGTGACGTCACCACGAGTTAGCCAATGATGAACGAGAACAACGGCTGTTTGCTGTCTAATTGGACTAGACCAGTCACGTGATATGCACGTCACAGCAAACAGCCATGGCGCGTGGTATAAACCCGAACTAAGGGTGGTTAAGTCCTCCAAGGTGGTTTATGTTCATAAAGTATAGCTTATATTGGAAATACATCGCATCGTTTATTATTAAGCTTGAGGTGGAGTTGAGGTGTAAAGAAAGTAGACTTGGGAGTCGGAGGTGGGTGTTGGGGGTTGGTGTTTGGTGGTGGGGGGAGGGTGGGGATTTAATAACCGTGAGGCAACGGAAATAGGTTTGAATCCGTATTATTTAACACTAATCCAGCCATTTGGCTTTCCGTCCCGTTTTCACTTTAGTGCTGTTTCGAAAAGGTTTGTATCAACAGCACAATTTGTCCCGGGGCTTTGTATCAGTGCCCCGGTTGCAACTGGCTAGTGGGACTCCTGTCCGTTGGTCACTGGTCCCCATTGTTGGTGCGGTTCCGGAACGCTCTCTGACTGGTGCGCTGTCTTCTGGTAACAACCGTTTTTACTTTCTCTTCAATAACCAGCCGTTCCTTTTCATATAGTCTATTCACAATGTGTGATGTGAAACTCATTGACAAGATACCATCATGGCTACTGTTTGTATTGTTGTATAATATACAACAAATCACATTATATGTATTTAGCTTGCTCATGCCTAACTGCCACTTGACGTTGACAACGAACTTGTGAATGGTTATCAAGCGATCGTTATCCACCGCTCCAGTCATCGATCCCAATCAAAGCAGATGCTATCATCTCGGCCTATTTAATTAGAACCTTTTATCGCTTTCTTTTGCCTTTGAAACCCAAAGTAGCTTATTTATTTAGGGCTCATCAAGTCGTGTATTCACCTTTAAATTATGCCGTAACCAAAGTCGGACATGCAATATACCACAGAAGGTAAAACACCATTGAATAGCAAAAGGTAGCCTTGTTACCATGGGAACGACACCATTTCCATCGGAGTTAAATTCTAGCTGTGATAATGCAAAGACGAGTCATTGCGTAAACGCACCCTCCAGGGCACGTTTACGCAACCACTCGCCTTTGCATTCTCGCAGCTAGAAACTAGAAATCACCCGAAATTCCAACATGGCGGCGGTTTTATGTCTGCCGCCTCGCAACGAAAACAGCAAATAACGTGAGTTCTGAAGCGTCTTGAAAATTATTTCGTCATGATCAATTCTTTATATTATTGTCACGGATTATAAGACTGCAAGTATATATTCAAACAATGTCGGATTTAGCTAATCCAGGTAGCGTGGTTACCATGGCAACGACACCTTTGCCATCGCGATTGAATTCTAGCTGCGAGAATGCAAAGGTGAGTCGCTGCGTAGACGCGCCCTTATTCTTAGCCATTGGCACGAGGAAAGCGAACAATAACTTATTTATTGCCCACTTTTCGGCTGTCTGTTCGTTTCGACGTGCTCGCGCTTCAGTATTGTTGTTGTGCGTTCCATCTTTCTTTGTGTTGTTTCGCGAATTCGATCGCTGATGAATTGTTTAGCGATGGTACAAATGGCCTGCGAAAGGCAAACGTTCTTTAAAATAAAATACAGTAAAATTAACAAGATGACGACGGTAACACTTTGTCTTGCCAACACAAACGGTAGAAACGTCTAAATGTTCGATTTGTCTCTGTGTCAGCGGTAGAGGTACAAGGTGGTCTACAAAACCGTAAGCCCCATTAACGGCGTCAACAAAACAGACTTTGTACGTCGATAGTTCCTGTAATGGAAGGTATTTAATTTCACGTAATCGTAGTGTTTACAGAAATGTTAATTGTTCCATTAGTATAAAATATAGCCAACGTGTGCGACGTAATGAAACAAAACCTTGGCAGCTCTGGCACTCGAATTCGGTTCTGGCATCGTTTCATTGTTAGGCTCTGGCATCGTTTCATTGTTGGGAAACGACTGAGATCCGAAAAGTAGGCAATAATTGGGCCAGTGGGTCAAATTTGGGTTAAATGTGAGTTAAGGTCTTGACCCAGTAAGCCATTCAAAAAACATGACCCACTGACCCAATCTATCTCTGCCACATGCACAACGAGGATTCGGAATATTGTGCTGGCGAGCCAAATACGGTCAAGACAAAAAGACTTCATCATTAACAGTGTAGCGACCATTTTGGTGTCTAGAGATTATTGGCCAACATCACTACCTCAATCAGCCTTGCGCCCAAGATTGTGTCCAACAATCTGCTCTTCCTCCAAGATAACGTTGTAATTGTCAAACAACAATTAAATGTCACTGTAAAGATATTCCAATGTTAACAATGTAAGAGCCATGCATTGCCTTGGCGACAAATTGTACTGCTCGAGGCCCAATGTAAATATTCCCATTCCAATCCTCTAATTCAACCTGTCATGCCACCGACGGTTTGTCATCCTGCAACATTTTGGTAAATATTAATTAGAATTATTTCCCCCAACTTTCTCTTCTCCCTAGTCCTCCCAGCTTAAGTCACGTCATGTCCCCCTAATTTTCATTAATTTCACACCATCTCATTAAGATTAGGGAGGAGGGCCTTTGTCAACTAGGGCGAGCATTCTGTATTTCACCATGTAAACTGAACCATAAAACTTCCATCCGCAAAGCCAATCCGACTTGATCATTTACATGTACTTCACGTCAATTTAACCTGTCATTGCCATACTACCAAACCCAAAGACCCGTCCCTCCACCGGGAAGGATACAATTGTATATCAAGACGAAACAACACCGTCCAAAGTTATTGGACACGAATTTTTTTTTACTATCTTGCACCCAATGTATATTTCTTTTCTATATTTGATGCGGAGAAATTATTTTTATAGTTTTTGGTTTATGTAGGACCAACAACAGATACAAATCTGCACTTTCATTTCTTTTCAGATGCAAACCTAACAAAAAGTGGAAAACAGTATTTCATTTATTTATTATTGAAATATTTCTTACTCATTTTTTCAATGTTCAAGGGCCCTTGAAAATCCACTTAATTAAGTACTGTATCAAACGGATACAAAGATGTATTTGCTATTACAATAAAAAAGCTTGTAAACAAACGAAAAGGTAAAACGTTGAGGTAAAACTGTCTCTTTCAATCCATAAGCTTTTTTCTTTATTTTTGGAAGTTAACAACTTCTGTTTACACTGAAGAGCACGGGATTAAAAAAAAAAAAAAAAACACCCACCATAGCATTCGGCGTTGGTTTACTGATCTTCTCACTGAAATTTAATTTCTCAGTAGGACATTTACCTTTGGTTTTGACAGTATTTCTCAGAATAGTTGGCTCCAACCAAGTGTACGTCATTCTAACTAAAACAAAAAAGAAAGGCATGAATCGTAGTTGTCAGTCGTTTTCCTAAATTCGAACAATATAGTCAAATATACACAACGTTTAACATGGTTTGATGGGTGAAATGTGCAGTGATAAAATTGTTTCGTCATTTCGTATTTGGCGTAGCTTTATCTCAAGTGGCTGCCATTTGTCGTACCTAATTAAAATTAGTCTGCAGAGGACCTAAAGAGGATAAGACATGATTGACATGAGGATAAGACATGATAAGACATGATAGTCTTGGTTTAATAAGGTTGGAAAAGTAAATGTGGGGTGGAAACTAATGGCACTCCAAATGACTTTCACCTTTAGAATTATACCTAACTTCAAAACACACTTTCAGCTTCTGATCCTAATGTTCATCCACTTGCCAAAACCATTTATCTTTCTTTAAAGGAAGGAGCATCGTGTTAACATTTGACGAATTTCAACACATACTTCTAGAGGATAATGCCTCAATCTGACCTTGTGTTGGAGAACTGGTTTGTACATTCATTAACTGACTCTGTGATTAGACCCTCACAAATATAACATTACCTAAACCCAAAACAATAAATTGTAAACATAAAATTCGCCAAGTTTCAGCTATTGCACGTTGAACGTCAGTGATATAAAATACGAGCTGTAGACACAAACCCAACTTTAAAACTTGGCACTTGGCACTTCGCACAATGCTATGTATTTGCTTTTTTTTTTTTTAACTTGAATGGCCCAGCAATTGCTTATTTTTTTCGAATAAGCATATATAATGAACGTTATCATATAACGTTAAAGATTTCCGGTTTTTAAATTACGTATAATCCATTCATACTTCATTCTCACAAATCAACAACGGCATTGTGTTGAATCACTGCAGAATGGTTTTTCGGTAGATAACTTTTCTTTTGGTATGATTTTATGATTTTGTAGTTTTTGGATTTTGTTAATTGTTAAACGTAAACTTGAAATTGAAAAATAATTTCGTTAAATGTAAACTGAAATATCTTATTACATGCGAGATGGAGCCAAAAAATTTCGTATTTCACAGAATTAATTGTCATGCTTTTTGTTTGTTGATGGGTATAGCAGATTTTGTTAGTTTATCAATAACTATCCAACTTATACGGGTGCACGGGTATATCTACGAGCACGATAGGTGTCTTGGTTCCGGCTGTACATCTCTGGCTTCTCACAGACCCGGGTTCGATCCTGGTGAAGGGAAGTGCCTATGGACGGGTTTTTCTCCTGTTGTTTGTTGCACGATGGTTTCCTCCGAGTACTCCAACTCACGCGGCAAAAAACAACTATCATGATGGTGGCACCTTCTACTTAACATCTGCCGCTTGAGCCTTCAAAAAGCTCTATGCTTATTGGCCGACACCTTCTACTCTATAGAGCAGCGTCATGTGGCATCATATTCGCTACGAGACACCATTTGGAGGTAATAGCTACAAGGTGCACTAGATTAAAATGTAACGGAAAAAACGGCACTTCTAGTCAAGACAGTGCTTTCGGAGCGGATTTCTTAGGATTAAAAGAACGTTGTTTTCTCCAACAACAAAAATCGCGCGTTATAGGCTTAAGAAATCTAATAGCATTGGCTTCAATAAGACGATCTTCCATTCTCCCTCCAGTGCTGCTTGCAGCTAACCCAGTTACTGGCTCCACCATTGAGTTATACACAATAATACTATGGCGTGTCACTGCCTAATTCTATTCTACTATAAGCGCTATTTAAAAGATAATGCCGGAAACCGCGGGCTATTCGGAAACAATGCACAAAGGCGTGCAGCGCCGTGGGCTATTGTTTCCGAATGGCCCAAGGTTGAGGGAATTATCCTTTGCTGAATACCCGCTTTCCGAGTTATTGGTCCGGAAGAAACAATAGTCTAGCAATGCTTTTTGTTTTTAAAGAAAAGTGCGGGCCATTCGCAGTAGAATTGCCCGCACTTTGCTTTAACAATGCAAAAAGCATTGTTAGACTATTGTTTCTTCCGGGGCAACCACTCGCTTTTTCCTTCTTGCAGCTAGAAGCTAGAAATCACCTCAAATTCCAACATGGCGGCGGTTTTATGTCTGCCGCCTCGCAACGAAAAGAGCAAATATCGTGAGTTCAGAAGCGTTTGGGAAAATTGTTTCGTCATGATGAATTCTTTATCAAGGACCGCGGTAGCGGTCCTTATGTAAGCCTCAGCATGAACTTCCATGTTAAACGTCAAACTTTGAACTCCTATAGTCTCGCCCAGAATTGACATAGACCAACGAAATTCGGTATTTGGGGTCGTGTCGTAACTATTTCACCACATTACAAATTTTAATGACAACAATCAAACCGTTCGGCGTCCACAGCATGGCCATTTCTTGTTGTTGTTGGGACTTTTTGCCCTCACCTGGAGACCGAACCACTGAACCGATTTTCAAGTTCTACAGCTTAAAACGTAGGTCTGGACAAGGCCTAGGGCCTTTCGCAGACTATTTTAACCTAACTACAATATTCTTTACACGGAAAGCCAAATGGGCTAAAACTTTTGCTCTCACCTAGAGATCGAACCAATGAACTGATTTTCAATTTGTATAGGTTAAAATGTAGGTATTAACACCGACCAGGGCCTTTTGAACCCGATTTTGATGTGACTGCAGTATTCTCGTCTGCAGAGCAATTATTATTGCAGAGCACTGGGCAGAAATCATTAATGTTGCTGTTGGGACTCTTTGTCCTCGCCTGGAGATCGAGCCACAGAACCGATTTTCAAGTTCTATAGCTTAAAACGTAGGTATGGACAAGGCCTAGGGCCTTTCGCATACTATTTTAATGTAACTACATTATTCTTGACACGGAAAGCCAAATGGGTTAGAACTTTTGCTCCCACCTAGAGATCGAACCAATGAACCAATTTTCAATTTGTACAGCTCAAAATGTAGGTATTAACACCGATCAGGGCCTTTTGAACACGAATTTGATGTTACTGCAGTATTCGCATCGGCAGAGTAATTATTATTGTAGAGCACTGGGCAGAAATCATTAAGTGGAGTAACAAATTTTTGCAGAAATTTTGCAGAAAACATAAATGATAGAGTAAAGCGCAGTGGAATTAGGTTTTACTGGTAGTTTTGTGGTCGTGAAGTAACGCAGATGATCACAGCACATCATGATTGTTAATCAATTGGTTTACTCGTAAAGGACGGTAGAAAATACATTAGGAGTGGGGAATATTTACATTGGGTACGACCTAAAGGTAAGGAAGGTTAATTCGAAGTGAGGCTGTAAACCACAATCGTTTACAGCTAACAATATTAAACATTACTTTTATTGTTAAGAAAACATCACGACATTGTCGTTATCATATGTAACACTACGCACACACGGAGTAGTGTCTTGACCTGATGCTTGTTTCCAAGTAGCCAAGTCAGGATATGGATCTTGACGACTTCGGTTATCAGTCCCAGATTCCATCAAGCCCCCATGTGACGAAGGCCACTTGATATTCTAAATCTTGATCTGCACACTTAACTTGTAAAGGAGAGACCAAGTCACAAGTTGTGATGTATGGAAGTTGCAACTGCTTTGGTACATATGTCAGCCCAATTTCGTTCGGGCGGGACGAATTCAAGTCGGATATTTCCGTCGTTAATTTTCTCTCGAACGAAATGATATATTATTTCAATATGTTTTGAACGGGATCGTTCTATCTGGGAATTTGCATGCTGAATTGCACTCAGGGAATCCGTCCTTACGATGGTAGGTGATTCTTGTGCCTGATAGACGCCTATTTCTTTCAGAAAGGCTCTAACCCAGAAGGCTTCTCGTGTTGCCAAACATAGGGCACGGTACTCAGATTCCATTGTCGAAAGTGATACACTCTTTTGTTTACTTGCTCTCCAGAGTATAGGCGTTCCCGCATAGTAGACTAAAACTCCAGATATTGATTTGCAGTCATCTGCACTCGGTGCGTGACTGGCATCAGCATATATTTCAAGTTTCTTGTCACTAGGTCGAAAGGTCAATTTCCTATCAATTGTCCCTCGTAAATAACGAAGTATTCTTTTCGCTGCGACCCAATGTACAGTTCCGGGATTGGCTGAATGAACTGCCACAGCATTAACTGCATACGATATATCAGGACGAGTTGCCAGAGCCAGGTAAGATAAACACCCCACCAACTGTCGATAAGGTACACATCGCATTTCTTCTTCCTCTTCAGGAGTTAAGCTGACAGTCTTGAGTAAATGTTGTCCAGGTATGCACGGAGTTTCTACAGTTTTGCAGAACTCCATATTGAACTTCTTCAGGATATTTTCAATATATGTTTTTTTGATTTGCATGTAATGTTCCATTGGGCTCACGTACGAATTGTATCCCCAATAGAAAATTTAAAGAACCCAAATTTTTTATGTCCAAGTCGGCCCTCAAAATCTTTCTTAACAATTGACGCATTTCCATTGTTTGTGCCGCTGCCATTAAATCATCGACGTAAACAGTGACAAAACCAAGTTCATTGTTAACACGTATCCAGAAGACACACGCATCTGACAGACAGCGTTTCATCCCGTGCGACAATAGAACCTCACTTAAACGTCTGTACCAACAAAGCCCAGCCTGCCTTAAGCCATATATAGATTTCACAAGTCGGCAGACTTTTGATTCTTGTCCGCTAACAATGAACCCCTCTGGTTGTTGCATGGCAACGTAACAATCGAGTTGACCTTGTAAATATGCCGTAGAGACGTCGTACTGGTCTAGATACCAATTGTTTTGCACGGCGACTGCTATTGCTAAACGAATTGTTGCAAGCCCCGCTGTTGGGCTGTAGCTTTCAAAATATGATTGTCCATGAATTTGAGTAAAACCTTTTGCAACTAGGCGTGCTTTGTATCTATCAATGCCCCCGACAGCATTTCGTTTGACGCAGAAAACCCACCGACACCTGACGACTTGTGCGCCTGGTGGACGTTCCTCGAGTCTCCAAGTTTGATTTGCTATATGGCTTCCATATTCTGCGTGAATTGCGGCTAACCACTTATCTGATTCAGGACTGCTGAGTGCTTCTTTAAATGTGTTGGGCACTTTCAGTTCATTATTGGACGTTCCTAGTGCTGCAATTTCATAATCGTCGTTATGAAAATTAAACATGCAGGTATTTATTAATGTATCTTGGGTAACATTTTTGCCATACAAATCAGTTAATATTTTGGTAAAAGAATCGTCAGTTGAAATGGCACAAATTTCCTTTTCTTTGCACGCAAGTAGGGCTCTGTCCGTATATTCTTCATCGGTTGAAATCTCTTTACTTTCCCCTGAAACTGACGTTTCTTCAGTCAACACCATATTTTTGGCTTTGGATCTTGTAAAATGTTTATGTGCACTTGTCTTATTTTCGCTTGTTTTTGTGGTACTTTCTTTCTTTTTCTTTCTTACAGGTGGATTCGATTGGCTGTTTGTATTTGTCTGCTGTGCTAAAGGAAGTTCACCGTCTACACAACTGTTTTCACCTTCGTGTGCTCCATTAGTTAGCACTTCATTTCCCTGTATGATTGATTCTTGAGGTTCTTGAATTACAGCCTCTTCTCCTCCAGACTCGTCAGTTTCGTCAGCTTCAGCATTTTGCCATAATTTTTCCCACACGTCTTCAAAGCCTTGTTCTTCTTGTTGGTGCAAGTGTGTGAAGTTGAACTCATTTTCAAGAAATGTTACATTCCTCGATACGATAATATTGTGATTTTCCAAATCCCATAAACGATAGCTACGTGAAGTTTGATCGTATCCTACCATCAGGCATTTCCTACTTCTTGGTTCTAGTTTATTACGTTTGGGAACTGGAATGTGTGCAAAACAAATGCCTCCAATCGCCTTTAGGTGTTTTACAGTTGGCTTGTCTTCTCGACCCAGCCATAATTGTAACGGAGTTATATGTTCATTTGCTTTATTTGTACATCTGTTCATTAAATAAGCTGCAGTTGAAATCAACTCGGCCCATAAATACGCCGGCAAGTTTGCACTTGTTAATGTTGCTCGTTACTAAGTTCAACAATGTCCTGTTTAAACGTTCAGAACGGCCATTTTGCTCGGGGCAAAAAATGTTTGTAGTGGTGTGTTTAACCCCTTTCTCTTTCAGAAATGCAGATACACTTTCGTTAAGGTACTCAATTCCGCAGTCGGATTTGATTGACTTAAGCTTTTGTCCCGTTTGGTTTTCTGCCATGGCAACATATTCTTTTAGTTTTTCTGGCACCTGCGATTTGTTCTTTAGGATGTAGCACGTTACAAAGCCAGAATAATCGTCTGTGAAGGTTAAGACATAGGAGTTGCCCCCTAATGATTTAATTGGTACTGCTAACACATCTGTATGCACAAGTTCTAATTGTTTTTTAGCATGTTCATAAGTCAACGCTGGAAATGGTTTTCTTGTCTGGTTAGCTTGGATACACTCATGGCATGGTAAAACTAATCCTTTTTGTTTTGGGATTTTAAAATCTCTTAATGCATGTGCTTCGGCCATTTTTTGTAATGACGTTACAGATAAATGCATGAACCGTTTGTGCCATCTTTCTATGTTGCTTTGAATTGTTTGGTTACACGGCACTATTTTATTTATTAATGCCATCTCACTTTCAGGATATTGATTGTTTAGGTTAGTTTGAGTCAACATCAATTTTACCTTTTCTTCTTTTGCTTCTATTGGATTACCATCTAAAATATAAAGACCGTTCTGCATATATGCCTTGGCTAGTATTTTCCTGCTATGATAAATTATGCAGCATGTTTCATAAAATACTACGCTGCATCCACTAGCTGTTGCTGACCTTACTAAGAAGAGATTAACTTGTAATCCTGGTACATACAATGCGTCTTTTAGTATAAGTCTACGTTTACTGTTGTCAAATAAAACATTGCCTTTTGAATGTGGTATCAGTGACTTATCTTTGCTAGCCGACAAAATTGGTGATCCGTTAATCCTTAGACGATTAAATAGCCAATTTATATTGCAAATTAGGTGGTTACTCGCCCCCGAGTCCACCACAAACACATCTTGCAAAGTTTTACCTTCTTTTTCAGTTGTATTCGTGAAGAAAGTCCATAAACAGGTTACCAGTGCATATACGATGTCTGTTGCTGTTGCGAGTAGACCCGTTGCTCCTTGTCTTCCTTGCTGGCCTCTAAAGTTGCCTCGGCTTCTTCCTCGGCGAAAACCTCTTCCTCCTCGCCGATTTTGACCTCTTCCTCTGTTGCTAAAATTAGAAGTTTCATAAGGTGAGGAACAGGTGGAACTTTTATGATTTTTTCCGCCACATCTGTAACAAATTATTATCTTCTGTCCTTGAGGGTCTACGTTACAGTTATTTTTATCATTTACGTTTACTGTTAATGCAGCATTAGTTGGGGGTTGGCCTAAACTGTCTTTAGCTTCATTTCTTGAGTCCTCAAAGAATAACAGTTCCTTAACTTTGGCAGCTGTTATTGTATTTGCACCCATTGCCGCAAAACCCATTAACATGGTGTCACAACTACTTGGTACTCCACCAAGAATAAACCAAGCTAAATTTGTGTCCGACACAGGCATACCACATTCAGCTAATTCGTTTGCACACTCCTCTATTCTGCCTATGTATGCTGCCATTGATTCACCCGAGTTCTTGCTCATGGAATAAAATTTTCTATGTAGAGCTAAGCATCTCATTACATTATTTGGCTGGAATGTTTGCTTCAAAAATTCCCATAGTTGTTTAGGGGTTACTATCGTCTTTGGAATCGTTACACATCCTGCTGTAATAAATAACAATAGCGTGCCCATTGCTTTTTGCTTATTTATTAATTTCTTGTTTGCATCCGTTTCTTTGCTTTCTTCTGTTATATAGGCCCACAAACCTTGATGCATTAAGTAGGCCTTTATTTTTTCAGCCCATAGTACATAATTTGATCCCTTCAATAGTGGTATAGCCATTTGGTTTGGAATGGAACCTGCGGTTGCCATCTTGTTTAAAATTCTATGCAAATTTTTACATTATTATTAGCCATATTTGCTAGCTATTGTCTTGCTTTTAAACGTGGCAGTTAAATACGTAATTTCCCGCAATTGGGCAGCTACATGAAACTATCATTTCAATCCCCCTTTTCAATACTTATCTTCAGTTTCGTTTCTTCCCACTCCTCTTGAAGATGGATCCTTCCTTATTTTTGTTTCACTTG
>JAHWFP010223881.1:8434-29441 GCA_023313725.1 Lithobius niger | reverse complement strand
TACCCCAAACCTGGGGGGGGGGGGCTGTAACTAAAGACTGGTGCATTTCCGGACCCATGTTTATAGGACTTTTTCTTCTTATCTTTGATCACACAGCGGACCCTCAAAATATTTGACACCAATTTCCGAACACCCTGTATACACTCACGCATGTTAGCTGTTACTAATCACTCCTGCCTCAAAAAATTCAAAAGGAGGGCATGCGCCAAGTTAGCTGGTTACCCTTTCTATGGTTGAATGATATCACTACTTTCAAAGGCCTAACCTTTTTGGAAACTTGACGGCTTTTCTTACACCAGTTTTGGTTTTGAGTGGGTGAACTAACCAAAAACGACAGGGTAATAAAATGAAATTGTATACCCCCTGTTTATTGTACTGGAAAATGTTACACAAACATGTCACTAGTCTCACACAACAAGTTTTTCATCTCATATTTAAAGTCTAAAAGAGCCTTTCTCGAAATCGCATAGCTTTTTCTGATCGTCATTCACCACTTCGTTGTTTACGTGAAATCAGCACACTCCAACGAAATGGGAGTGGCTTAATTTCTAGTGTGGGGTTGGCGAGAGGAGTTTGCTGAAATTAAAAACTTTATAAGACACAATTTATTAGTTTTTTTTTTCCGTTTTTCCAAATTAATCCAAGCGCCCAACGTGATATACAAACAAAACTATTATTACATCACAATACTCTTTGAAAGAGTAAAATGAAATTTTTTTAAAGTGAACCTAAACAGAGTTAGGGCATGCTGAAAATATTTAGCAATGTTGTATTTTTTTTTTTTTGTAGATTCATGAATAGGCCTAGCTGTATTCATTATGATAGTTGTTTTTTTTTCAGCCCTGCAGGGAACCAACACTTACAAATTCTGTTTTTGGTCACCTGATCTGGTAACGAAAACTGTTGGACTGTATCGAGCACTGTACGCTAATATATAAGGGCATTACAACATAGTTCAGCAAATTAATTTTTAAAAAATTGTGCTAATTATCATTTTCTTAACTACGTACATGTAAACAGAATATTTTCCGATAGATGGTTTAGCAGATTATGTACCACATCCTCAAATAAATTATTTACATTGTAATATTTCAAGATCTCGAAAGAAAAGATATAAAAAATAACTGTGTTTTAAATTGCTGCACGGTCACCAACCTAAGGAAGCATTGATCTTTAAACGCATCAAAACACAGCAATTAAAACACACACCAAGTAGATAACCCATCAGATAGACACCTCAATATTTCCATATCACAAATAAGCTAGGCTACTAAAATAAAAAATAAATAAAATTTTTATTTTGGAGCAATAGGTTATTTATCAGTAGCTTAAGGCCTACCTAACAAGCAAACACAGTCGAAATATTAGCTCTCGTCAGTGCTTAATTTCTAACATGGGACGAACTGGAACGGTTAATGTCATTGAGGTAGTGGGGGAAGGGGCTAATGGAGGAATGGTTGAAAATTTTAAATGTCTAAAAGGAGCATTTTTTTAAAGAAGTTTAGAAATACTTAAATCCAATAAATTACACCTGTAGTCTATAAATGAATGTGGTAGGATGTCAGTAGGATGTGGTAGTATCAATGTTGTATCGCTCACTTTGTTTTCCACCGATTGTTGGGGGGGGGGGGGGATTGAGGCTTAATGGCGCGTCGACAACTTGGTCATTAGCGCCAACCTCAGTCACAGTGCAGTGGTCCGGGTTGCCACTGCACCACACATTACAGAGATGTTATTCAAACCCCTAACCTAAATCTTGTCATACATCTGTACCTCCTGCAAAAATTGAAAAACACCGGACAGGAGGACAGACTTATCGCCCAACTGACGCGCAATGTCATGCGGAAGATGGAAACGACGACGAACACCATCAAGATGGCGACAATCAACAAGTAAGTGCCGGACCGTAAGTGGCCGTCGACAATAATAACATTCAGGAGGGTCAACCTCCCGCAAAACGAAACAGTGCCACCGATTGTCACATGGCAGATTTTGCTTCCTGGATCTACGCAGTTTTAACATTGCCACATTTTATTTCTCTAAGCAGTGCTACCAGGCATTAACTTCTCGTTTCACACGAGAACATGTGTAAAGTAGGAAGGCAAAATACAAAACGTCTACCTCTATCGGCCTTAGCTTGTGAAACAAAACTTGGTCCTCGCTCCAAAGATCGTTTAAACGCTACTGTTAGTGAACAGACACAGTCTTAGACTGTCCACAGCACAAGTACAGTCTTTAACACGCATTTTTTTAGGTAAAGACCAACACATTGTAATTTTTAGCGAACGTTTTTGGTGGAACATATCAACGGTTTGCGTAGGGAGATGGAATCCCAACTCTTCTCCCGTGTGTAGATAAAGGCAGGCATGACGTCTAGTTGAATCTAAATCCTATGAAAGGTTCGATATCCACCAAAATCAAAACAGGTATAAGAGAAGCCTCCAAGTTTTCAAAAATAGTGGGCCTTTAAAAGTAGTGATATCATTCAACCAGAGAAAGATTATCAAGGGTAACCCTAATAAAGCGTAGATGAAGGCAAGTGCGACGTTTCGTTCAAATAAGTTCAATGAAGGCAAGTGATATCTACCCAAAACCAAAACTGGTATAAGAGAAGTTGCCAAGTCTCCAAAAAGGGTCGCCCTTTGAAAGTAATGATATCATTGAACACGGGAGAGGGAGGCAAGGTTAACCCTTTTAACTAGCAAACTTGGCACATTGCCCTCTTCTTTCTTTGTGTAACTACTCTCTTAGGCCACTGAAACATGATGGGCTATGAACTGTACAACCTCTATAGTTCCGATGTAGCCATTTATGCAGTTAGACACATTTGCAGATTACTAATCATTCTTGGCTCAAAAAATTAAAAAAGAGGGCATATGCCAAGTTTGCTGATCAACTCTTCCATGGTTGAATGAATGATATCACTACTTTCAAGGCCTACTCTTTTTGGAAACTTGGTGGCTTCTCTTATACCAGTTTTGAGTGGATTAAGTAAACTAAAAATAGCAAAGTAATAAAATGAAATTTGATACCATGTGCTTGTTTTTATTTTAGTTGCTTCTTGCTACGTACGTTGATTGCTGTACTAAACGTTTTTAAATTTGGGAGTGTAACACTGGCTTCATTTCACCAGGCTGAGGCGCTGTATCACAGAGCAACAAAACAACCTGTAGTAGTAAAAGGTTAATACTAATATTTACAGCTAATTTCTGTTTCTTTAAAACAAACTTTGTTATAGATGAAGGAATAGAATAAAGATATAGATAAAGGCAGATAGAACAAAAATACAGATTTGTGCAAAATACAAAATCAGTATTTTATCCGAACAAAACTGTCCTTCTCTGTCCCGAGAAAAACCTTAGCAATTGTAAAGGACGTTAATTCAATAATGATTCCTATGAAAAACAACATGTGTGGTGCAGTGGCAACCCGGACCACTGCACTGTGACTGAGGTTGGCGCTAATGACCAAGTTGTCGACGTGCCATTAAGCCTCAAACCCCCCCCCCCTATGTAAAATTCCTATGAAATATGTGATAGCTGTGTAGGAGAAGTCTCTACTTCTAATGTATCTTCACCTCCAATAGAGTGAAAATTCTGCATATTACGCTGACTTCCACACTTCAGATAGTTCCTCATCTAGGAACTTTTCGACTGCAACCTGCATCCTCCTTCAGGCTCTTCAAATGTAAGTTTATCTTCTGTTTACATTCTTCGTTGTGAACACGATCACCATCCGAGTTTGAAATCGCCGCTTTGCGTAGCCTCCCGAATTTAGAAGGCCCTTCATCACTGCCAAGCCTTATGTCTTCCGTAGGCCGTTCCCAACATCTCGGTTTCCATTTTGCATCCAGTTGTTTTCTGAGATCGACTCCAATTAGGTTAGACACTTGAGGGTAGGAAGGGCCCTGTATATTCATCAGTGGTATATTTCTAATTTCATAGAGCTTAATTGCAATAGATTCCAAACTTCTCAGATGTCTGTCCCACCTAGAATTCGAACGAATCAGTATCTCTGCTCTGTCCCACATCATTTCCTGCTGGTTTTCCATGCAATGGACTGCTATGCCGTTATCCTTCTTCTCATTCCTCACATTCCCCATATGTTGGCCAAGCCGTGTCCGCACACCTTTTCTCGTCTCACCAATGTATACGGCATCACAGTCCTTGTGTGACACTCTATAAATTCCTTCTCTAGTGTTTGCCACTTTTCCTAGAGCCTGCTCATTTTGAGATTTCTGGGTCTGCCTTTGCATTTGTTTGGCATTCTCCACGTTATTTTTCTTTCGAATTTTCTTTCCCAGTCCCTCTTCGTTCTTGAGAAACGAAGCTAAGCCATTATCTTTCAGAATCTTCTGCATCGGGCTACTTACTCCTTCTAGGAAAGTCAGCGACACTGGGCTTTTCTTCATTCTGCGGCATCTCGCTACCGAGTCTATTCAATTTGCCCCCTTGCACTGGCCATTGACTTATTGACGAGTCCATTTAACATACCCCTAGGATATCCTAATTCCAGGAACCTCCCTTTTCCATCTTGAAGGTGTGGCCACGCACTCTCAATTGTGCTCGAATTGGTTACCAGCCTGACAAACTCATTCCGTGCTATGGCTTGTTCTTTCGGGTGGCTCGATTCGTATGGGATGCCCCTTCTTGTTGCCATCGGCAAGTCCCGACGGCATCTATTTACGTTGATTTTGGAGGGAGGATTTATTGGCAAGCTGTAGGAGCCCCTATGGGCTATTCTAGCTCGCCAATAATCGCTGAGATGGTGCTGCAACATTTGGACGAGAGGATGTTAAAATCAGGGCTGGAAGTGAAAGTGTGGGGAAGATTTGTAGACGATGCCTACTCGGTGTTTAAGCAGAAGAGGCTTGAAGAAGTTCTGTTTAAGTTGAATAGCTGGAGACAAGGGATTGAGTTTATGGTGGAGAAAGGGGAAGATGGAAAACTGATATTCGTAGATTTGATGGTTCTCAGGGAAGATGGAAGCTAAATATTTTGTGAGTTTATACCGTGCAATTTAAGTCCTGTGAAAGTTGTGATATCCACCAAAATCAAAACTGGTTTAAGATAAGCCGCCAAGTTCCCCAAAAGGGTCAGCCTTTAAAAGGTAGTGATATTATTCAACCCGGTAAAGGCCTCGATGGTCATCTTTAATGAAAGTGTAGATGAAGACAGACGTGATGAAGGTTAACCCCCAATGAAAATGTTGATGAAGGCAGGCGTGATGTTTCATGAAATGTAAATCCTATGATATGGACCCAAAATCATAACTGGTATAAGATAAGGCAATTTTTCAAAAAAGGTTTGGCCTTGGGAAAATAGTGATATCATTCAACCTGGGTAAATTTGGCGCATTGCCTTCTTCTTTAATTTTTATGAGTGACTACTTTCTTAGACTGCTGAAGGGCTCTGAACAGCACAGTCTAGGGCTCCAACATTGACATTTATGCAATCTGTCATATTTGCAGAATACTGATCACTCCTGGCTCAAAAAATTTAACAAAAAAAGAGAGCATGTGCCAGGTTTTCTGGTCTATAGGGGTAACCTTGGTGGCCTTTCCAAAGTTGAATGATATCACTACTTCCAAAGGCCGACCCTTTTTGGTAACTTGGCAGCTTCTCTTATACTAGTTTTGGTTTTGTGTGGATTAACTAAACCTAAAATTGTCAAGTACTAAAAAGAAATTTGATGCGCTGTGCAAATTCGATTGGAAAATAGGAAGCAGAGAATAGACAGACGCAAATGTTACACAAAAACGTTGCTAGTCTCATACAACAACTTCATGCTCCCTGATGTTAATTCTGAATGGGCTTTCTCGAAATTATGTAACTAATTCTAGTCGTTCACCATTTCGTTGTTTCCGTGAAATCAGCTCATGTACAAACGAAATAGGCAATGCTTAATTTCTGGTATGTAGAAAACTGTAATGGTTACAGTTAGAGGAAGGAGTCTGCTGAATTTTTTTTTAATGTTAAAGCACAATTTAATAGCTTTTCCCATTAAGCCACGTACCCAACGTGCTACACAAACAAAACTATTATTAAACTACCTATACTCGCTGAAAAGGCAAAACAAAAATTTGTTTTAAACTAATCTATTTTTTTCAGCACTTGTGGTAAACTGGTTTACTTTCGAACAAAATGCTGGTTTAATGCTTTCTGAAAATACCTAATACTATTGTGTTGTCTTGTTTCATTATCAGGTTGTAAATTTTCGATGAAGTTTTACACCCACGGGTAACTTTTTTTTAGCCATAAAGGATACAAACCCTTAACCCCATGTTGCATACGGGTACCTGCAGGTAACAGCTGACTAAACGTGAAAAAACTAAGTCCCATCTTGCACTGCAAGCTTTGTGAGGACCCCAAGCAAAGCGAGCAGCAACAGTTTAGTGGTCAGCGTCCTCGCCTCCAAACAAGCAAACGCTGGTTCGAATCCCACGACTGATTTTTTTCTATCATATGGTCCTTAAAAAAAGTATCAGAAAATAATTCATGCATTTAAGGGTTAACAAATCATGAGGGCTTACTCACCAAGACCTTCCAAAAATTATCATCAACGTTTCCATAAATAACTAAAATTTCGGATCAAACGAAAACTGTTGGTCTGCAATGCGCAATGCACTTTATAAGATAACACAATTACAACGTTATTCAACAAATTAAAAATCAAACTGAACTAATTCCGCTTTTCTCTTTAATACGCACACCTGCACAGAAATATTTTTCAATATATAGTTTTAGAAGATACACACTACATCCCCCAAAAATTAATTGTATTGTTAATTCTCAAGGTCTTTTACAGAACAGGAAAAAAATTGTATTTGAGAGTGCTGCTGTGCCACCAAACAAGAGAAACACTGATATCTTCGCAAACACATCAAACCCCATCGAATAGAAAACCCATCTGGTAGAATCCTCATTTTGATGCATTGGTTATTTATCGGTGCCTGAAAATGTCTTTGGTTTTTAAAAAATTAAAAAAATCCATCTGCCCTGTTTTATGATCATACTGGAACACAAAGCGCAGTCAGATTTACCTAACAAGCAAACATGGACGAAAGATTAGCTCTCGTCGGTGCTTAATCTTTAATATGGAAAAAGCTGGAACTGTTAATGTATGGGACGGAGTTGGGGTAATGGGGATTGGTTGAGCATTTTAACCCCAGGTTGATTGAACGTGAAAAACCTAAATCCCGACTCGCGCTGCAAGCTTAGTGAGGGGGCCCCGAGCAAAGCGAGCAGCAACTGCCTAGTAATCAGCATCCCCATCTCCAAACCAAGCAAATGATGGTTCGAATCCCACGACTGACCCAACTATCATATAGTCCTTAAAAGAAAAGTATTAGAAACTAATTCATGTAACTAAGGGTTAAATGTTGAACAGGAGAGTTTTAAGTTTAGTGACCCATCCATCCAATAAACTACAACAGGAGTGTTCAAATGCACCATGTTGAACCTTTTGCGCCATTGTATTTCACTGATGGTCACATGGTCGTCTGGTAGGGAAGATGCTGATTTCGCTTCCTGTCTCTCGGCCAGTTGATTTAATATCGCCAATATTTTATTTCCCAAAGCAGTGGTAGCAGGCATCAACTGCTCGGCACGCAAGAACAGATGTGGTGCAGGGAGGCAAGATATGTAATTTCTACCTCTGTTGGCCTTGGCTTGAGAAATGAAACATGTTCCTGGCTTCAAAAGAACATTTCAACACTACCTGCTAGCAGACAAACACACACTTGGATTATCCACAGCACAAATGAGACTTTAACAAATATTTATCAGGCAAAAACTTACACATAGTAATTGTTAACGTACGTTTTCTGCAAGAGTAAAAACGAATACTAGTTTGACAACAGGTCACATGGGGTCAGGACTGAGTATGAACAGTGAAACATGTTGGAGACTCCTCGTTTATTTCACTCCTGATAAAACTGGTATGGGGCAAGGTAGCATGATGGGCTTGCTCCTCTAGTGAGGTCCTCGCAAGCCACACCTCATCCACCCTGCTTACTTTTGTAAGTTGAAAACTAATGTGAATGAAGATTATTGGGTCTGTGTGCTGTAGTATAATACACCCTCTATCATTAAAATACAAAATACATGTTCAAATCTCTGATCATTAGACTATACAGTGCATCCAAACATTACTGTTATTTGTACCGGAATTATATAGAAATTTTTACAGATTAGCACTGGAGATGTATCGCGCCTCGTGATTGCTTTCGGCCCCATACTGCAACGTACAACTGGTCGTTCGCTAGACTGCTCTTCATCATACCCACGAAGCGGCGCTTCAGCGTTATCTCAATGGGCTTTTAAATTCACCTGCGTATTCTCGTGACGTCATTACTTACCTGCGTGCTCTTTAAACATCATCACCTAAAATAAAAATACTAAAGAACTATTACATACCTGAGTATCGTTAAATATTGCTTTCCTGTACTAAAATCCTGTAAAGCTTTAACATGTTATTTAATCATTTTATTGTACCTGGTTAACTATTCTTCATGTGATTACAAACTTAACTAAAGTCTAATCACACGATGTGTTAATTCTGTGTCGCACGATATAGCCTGCCGTGATTGATTGGTTCATGAGTTGTTGCATCTGAAATTTTAACTAGAGTCATTAGCCTGGTATAGGATTTCCGTCGGATTGGCGTCGGAATGCTGACTGTGAGGTTGATGCTGCTGAAGCCACGTTTTGACGAGTTGTTCATCATATGAACTTGGACAATTGTCAACGTGATTAAGAGTTCGTTAATTCTTTACTAGTTCCGTGATCATGAACACATCGTAGTTCGTGTTCCGACATTGCAGTAGGATTGAGTAAATAGCAGGTTCAATTCTTATCATAGCCGTTCGTCAGATAAATGTTGAGGAAGGTTTTTCGTTATCCTAATCATTATTTTTAACATGTTGCAGTGTTAGCTAGGCTTGTTTTCATTCTCTATCAGTAGAAACACCAGTAACTGCTTACACGAATTGCGTTTCCCGAAATCTGTGATGCCCAAGGTTTAAGTTCTCCTAATCTACCAATCATGAGTTAATCCATACCGTGAAGCTTTCACTGAACTTGCTAATTTATTCCGTAACGTAAAGTACCCCGGTTAGCCACCCATGTTCTGTTACAAGAGGTCTTCTATGCATTCTGAATTCCGTTACGTCTAAAGCTTACCCAGTTCAAGTTGTGTAACATGATGTCAAATTCGAACCTAAATCCGTAACGAGGTGCCGAACCTTAAATCTTTATCTTTCGTTTGCTTACCACCATGCAAGATTCATAACTCAACCGTCGCTTAACCAATGTTACCGTCCTTTGTCATTAATGTCAGATGTACAGAAACAATCATATACCTATGAATTGTGGATTACTTAAATACTTTTACTTAACAAAATGGTATCTCGTCAGATGTTGTTATTGTTAGTCACGTAAGCCTTGTGTCTCAGTGTATTTTGTCGAGAAGCGTTAAGGTTCGTTTACCGAAGTGCCACGTACGAACCCGGCACCTCTGCGAGAATTTGTGTTAACATCACCTTCCCCCCCATATTATGACAAGAGGAAGGCATCGGCTCCTTTTTAAAGAACTAAGAGCGATGGGTGCTACATGAAGGCAATGCCTCAGCGGCCCCCCCCCCCCCCCCCCCCACCATCCAAGCCTCCCCACCACTCAAGAATCGTCATTATACATTAAAGCACAGGCCATTAACCTTACCCGGAAATATATTTAATGTGATCCTTTTTGCTAATGAATGAAAATGATAATGGAAATGTGCACAACATGAAACGTAAGCATTCCCCAGCATGTAGCAATGTGATCTTAAAACAAAATACGACACTTTGATCACTTCTAATCCAACTGCACCAACTGGGATTCCGCTGTCAAGTGTTTAGTTTACACCATGAATAAATAAAAGAATAAAAACGACTTCATGAATGCCGTACTGTAATGAAGAAAAAAGGAGTTGCCTTGTTTTGGGCTTATTGATAAAGTTACTGGAGAGACTGAGGGGGAAAAGCAACAACTGGTACAATAAAGTGTTGCACACGGTACTACCAATCCCCTAAAACATTTCTTGTGCCTCTCAAACTTTTCATATTTTATCATTAGAGGTTTCAAACTCATAAAAGGTCATCAGACGGAGGTAAAAGAGAGAGAGAGAGAGTTCTATCACACCTTTAACAGGCCACAGTTATGAAATACAAAGAGACTAAAAATAAAATGAAAACAAAACACGAGACAAACCAAAGGCAACAGAAGGAGGCCTGCCACGGGACAGAATAACAACCCACCCACCAAAACAGCAACATAGGAACAACCAGAGCTGGATTGGGTAGGAAAGGGCGCCTGTGCCATTTATCGAAATGAGCAGGGAGGGGTGCCATATGTTTTACAGGAAACTTTGCTGAAGTGATGGTGCCTCCAACCGTCTAGGGGTTTTGGGAAGCGCTCTAAGCTCCCCAAGCAGAAAAAAAGTCCGGGGTCGAGCTCAAGATGCTTTGCTTATTTTCATATTCTGTCGTCATTTCTGGCTTCCGGAGTAGTGCCTTCTTTAACACACATTTTATATTTCAAGTAATGCTGTTTTTGGAAATTTTGGAGTGGGTTGGGGGGTGAGGGTCAGGTTAAAAAAATGCGTTAAAAACGTACATAAAGGGATGGAGAAACGAGAGGGGAATTTGTGCCTGAAAAGTGAAATCATTAGCGGACATGCAATTCAAAACTCTTCATTTTTCTTTGCGGGGAGGGAGGAAAAAATAAACTACCAAAGGGGCGCCGAAAGTGTGGTAGCCAAAGGGCACCTGTGCCACTATCGCCAGTGCGAGCCTGGAAACAACCATGATCCAGCAGGAGCCAGCTACACGACCTAAACCAGCACGTAATGAACTAGCAGTTTGGTTTGGGCAACTCACCTAAAGAAAGGACCAGGGGCCATGGTCATGCAGTTTTGGTAGTTTTGGTTTTAGTCAGCACACTAAGTAGTAAGGCGCAGCGTGAGAAGCAGTGTGAAATATTTGCAAGATACATCGACAAGGTAGCGGCCATTTTTAAAAAATTTACATGACAAAAATACATGACATCACTAACTCAATTCGCGCTATTTTTACTGATTCTTGCATCTCACTGGCTTTTAATTTTGATGGACCAGTTGTATGAATCGACATAAAACTAGACTGACGGACGAACAAATATTTATTACCAAACGTACTTCGGGATGCCCAAAATGTTTAAATCGTTATAAACACAATCTAATCGGCAATACACTGCAAATACACTAAATTTGTTGTAACGTGTCAGCAGACAGAGAGCACCATTCAAACAGCATCGTAAAAGCATGCCATTGTTTTGGTTTCGATGCGGCGACGTCACCAACTCTCAACTTGGGTAATCTCTTTAAATTTTGTCATTTTGTTTTAATAAGCTATGTTCTACTGTTCAGTAAATATTGTATGATCAAATATTTCATAATTATTCATTAATTTTGTTAAAAACTACTGAGAGTTGAAACAAACCTCTTTGTTAGCTTGAACAAGCAAGCACCGTCTGTTTCGAGAAAGAAGTGTCGGCTTGGCCATAATGGCTTTCGTTTGGTTTGGGAGCAATGGCGTCACCAGCTGTGGCATCTTGCCCATTTACACACTTCGATCGGAAATAACTATGCTACAGCCATAACGCTTTGCATTGAGTAGAACGACCCATAGAAGATCCCAAGGAAAGACTATTTAACAGAACTAGACTCCTTGTACGTCATTTAATGACAAATCCTTCAAGCAGAAACCTGAGAGTTGCCACAACCTACTAAATCACGGTATTTATAATCAACCAGAAGAAGGTCAACTGTGGAAAGGCACGCCAGGACATTCTTACCATGGCCTGGAATGCGTAATAAACAATGTAACAAACGTAACACCGTGACATAGCAGCTTAATGAACTGAAAGCAACAACGAAATCACTTTTTCAAACAGCAACTTGCATGTTAACAGAACCACCTGCAGTAAAGCCGATTCAGCTTTGCCTTCCACAATGCTGGGTGAAAAGGCGTCGCAAATTTGTCATGCCACGGCAAGTTTGCCAACTGGCACCACCAGTTGCCAGAATTCGGAAACCGCGTCAATTAGTTTGTAATTTCGCTGCTTTGTATAGATATGGCTGCAACTAGCGCACGTCTTCTACCTTTGATTTTTGTCGCCTTATTTGGCTTGTTCTGATACTGCTTTTACTGTAAGAGGCTTTGGTATTATCCACGACCTACTGTACCCTGCGTAGGTTACACCGCGTTCTGCTAGTTTGAATATTATTGTAACTAGAGCTGTATCTGAGAAAAATTCTGCAAATGACGGAATGTATTGTAGCCAATGGTTAATAAGCAGTTCTATTAATTTACATTTGTGTATTACAACAATATTCCTAAATATTGGATTTGATAAAATTTTAAGAAAAGTCAAACACTACAATTTTCATTACCAATTCTTGTCACGCGATGCTGTTACCCGAATGTAAATGCAGTTTAAACAAATCATTAATTTAGTTGTCGTAGTTTTACCTGTTGAGATAAATTTAACGTTTGTCCTTTTGCAGAAAATATTTAAGTTGTTGGGTTTTGGTGAAGTTGCATATTTGAGCGATATATTTTTAGCTCTGAAGGATACAAACCCTATTCAAATTCTGTCTTTTGTTTAAATTATGAGGTCTGGATTACCAAGACCAACCACAAATTATTCAGGAGGCATTCCTGGTGCCTGGCCTCCACCAATGATTAAGCGAAAACTGTTGGTCTGTATCGAGCAAAGGATGCTATGAGATAAGGGAATTACAACATAATTCTACTAAATAAAAACAAAATTGAACTAATTCAGCTTTACTCTTAACGCACACCTAAACGGAAATATTCTCCGATAGATACTTTTAGAACATTACGCACCACATCCTAGGGCCGGATTTAAACTCTTGGCACCTGTAGACCCAACCATAATACCGTTCTTCAATGCCCCCAAAACTTCCCTTCCTCAGACTTTTATGAAATGTTTAAGTGGGGCCGCCCCCCCCCCCCCACCACCAAGAGAAAATTTGTATGTTCGTTCCGATCCGTGAAAAAAATAAATTACGCTATGTTACTGAGTAAAGTACAGTAATTAAAAGTAACCTATTTCCGTTGCCCTTTGAACTTGAATTTTAGGGATTTACTTAATAGGATCTTGTCCCTTTCATCCCTTGTGTCCACCTGTTTTTGGCAATGAGCACCACTCAGCTTCACTCGCTCATCCAACACGAAGTGGCCATGCAATAAAAGTTCGTAAGACGTAACTAAGTTTTAAAGAAAAAGTTAGGCCGATCCTGCACTGGTACGACATTGAGTTGATGGAGAAAATATGTTGTATTGTTATACCCTGAACAATTCGCAGATATTTGAAAAAAAATGAGCAGTTGTCAAACTCAAAATCGGTTTATGTACCGTTACTGTTGTAGAGAGCATTATTGCTATGTATTGCACTTATTTCACCGGCTTGCCTAGGTGGTGCCGCAGTGGAGGATGTGGAACATTTTCTGTTGTGCTGCCCCATGTTTATTGATGCTCGGCGTCGTTGGTTGTCTCCGGTTTGTTCGCCGTTGCGATTATTGGATATTCTGGGTGTGTATCCTCACACTGTGAAGAAGAATTTTCGAGCTCTGCGTGCTGTGTATTCCTTCTGCTGTGATTCAGGGAGGTTGTAATTTTCGAATTTTGATGTTGTATTTTGGTCTTCTGTGAATTGTTTCGTTGGTATTTGGTGTGGTTTTAGGGGCAGATAATCTGTATGGTTAACGCTCCGCATTAAATCAAATCAAATCAAATCACTTATTTATGGCGTCATCGCTTGACGACATGCGGATGCGGTATTCGTAACGTCTGGTCTGACCTGCTTAATTCTCACAATAATTACGGAATTATTACGGAAGGAATTACGGAAGAAAAAGCGCCAATTAGACGCAATGAATTATGAAAGGAATTATTGTTAGGAATTATGAAAGGATTTATGAAAGGAATTATTATTAGGAATTCCAAGGAATTATGGAATTACGGAAGGAAAAGCGCCAACTGGACGCAAAGATAGCGCAAAGCTAGCACTATCATAAATCTGAGCGGATGTTTTTTTTTAATTTTATTAACCAAAAAAAAAATTGTCAGGCACCAATAAAAGAAAAGGCGGAGCGCACGCAAAACTTGCACCAGCTTTGCTCATGTGTTTAAGCCGTCATGCCACCCCTAAAAAAGTGCCACTATAGGCCCGGGCCTCTCGAGCCTATTTATAAATCCGGCCTTGCTACATCCCACAAAACATTAGTTATATTATAATTCTCAAGATCTCTCAATAGAACAGAAAAAATCTGTTTTTGTAAGCGCTGTAGCGCTGCCAAACTAGAGAAGCACTTCTCTTTAACACATCAGATAAACACCTCAATATTTCCATGTCAAAAGTAAGCTAGGATGCCTAAATCAAAGCAAAGGACGTTTCATTTTGACGCATGGGGCATTTATTGGTGCCTGATAGTTTTTTTTTTTAGTTTAATAAAATAAAAAAAATCATCCGCTCAGTTTTATGATAGTACTAGCTTTGCGCTATCTTTGCGTCCACTTGGCGCTTTTTCTTCCGTAATTCCACGTTTTTCTTTTTTAAACCGTATATTTGCAATCGTAATGCAATCTCTAGTTTCGCTGAAACGACACAAACACACTATTTAACACAAACGTTTTAAAACGCACGGAAAGATTCCTTTTTTAGGCCGTCTATTTGCAATCGTAATGCAATTACAAGGAACTTGATTCCTTTACGCTTCTGGAGTTTTTGTATGATTAGTACTTGCCACTTACAATAGTCATATTGAAAAGTCCCACGCTGTAAGTGTTGACGACGACTGTGTTGCCACCCATTGAGAGGCAGTGCAAACCACGCTGAGCGCTGGCATCCAGAGGAAGTGTACATGTTTGTAAAGACATTTGTTGTTGACAATCAACGGAGCATTGTTACTGTTAGTATTAGACTCGTTTTTATTAATGTAGATTGGGACCCAAATGCATCATATTTACCTAACAAGCAAGCATGGATGAAAGATTAGCCCTCGTCACTGCTTAATGTCTAATGTGGAAAGAGCTGAACTGTTTATGTATGGGATGGAGGGGGAAGAGGGATTGGTCGTGCATTTTAAATGTTAATAAGCAGTATTTTTTAAAATTTAGAAACCCGTACATCCAATATTTACAACAGGAGCCAACAAATGCACCATATTGTATCTGTCAACTTGTATTTCACCGATTGTCACATGGTCGTCTGGTATGGAAGATGCTGTTTTCAATTCCTGGCTCTAAGCCAGTTGATTTAACATCGCCAAAACCTCACTTCCCAAAACAGTGGTTTCAAACTCATAAAAAGTCTTCAGACGGAGATAAAAGAGAGTGAGAGTTCTATCACCCCTTTAATAGGCAACAGTTATGAAATACAAAGAGACAATAAATACAATGAAACCAAACACGAGATGAGCCAAAGGCAACGGAAGCATGCCATCCCACGGGACAAGACAAGCACCCACCCACCAAAACAGTAACTATGTGGGTACAACTATGAACCAGCAGGAGCCAGGACCTAAACCAGCAGAAAACATCAACAATCACAGCGTTGTTGTCATCCGTTGGTTTGGGCAATACTCACCTAAAAGAACAACCAGAGACCTTTGATTATATGCAGTTTTGGTAAGTCGGTCCACAATACTACGGAGCAGCGCGAGAAACAGTGCGAGATATTTGCGAGATAAATTTGGAAGGCAGCAGCCATTTTTTTTTTTTTAGCTTGAACGCGTCTTACATATACTATACGACGTTACTCACTCGATCCGCGCTATTTTTGTTGATTCTTGCATCTTACTGGATTTTAATCTTACTGGACCAGTCGAATGAATCGACACAAAACTGTACTAACAAACAAACGAATATTTATTACGACACGTAAGCCGGGTCGTCGAAATATTTAAATTGTTTTAAAGTGCATTAAGTTACCAAAATCAAATCGACAATGCGACTGAAAATACGCTAAATTTGTTACGTCGTGTCAACCAACACACGGACACATCATTACAAACGTCATCTTCAAAGCAGGCCATTGTTTTGGTTTCGAAGCATAGGCATCACGAAAACTGGACTAACGGACGAGCGAATATTTGTTACCAAACGTAAGTCGGGATACCCAAAATGTTTAAATCATTATAAACACAATCTAATCGGCAATACACTGAAAATACACTAAATTTGTTGTAACGTGTTAACAGACGGAGAGCACCATCCAAACAGCATCGTAAAAGCTTGGTTTCGGTTTCGAAGCGGTGACGTCACCAACTCTCATCTTGGGTAGTCCCTTAGTTTGCTATTTTATTGTAATAATGTGTTTTCCAACGATCAGTAACGATTGTGTGATCAGTTATTTCGCAATTATTCATTAATTTTGTTAAAAACTACTGCTAGGTGAAACAAACCTCTGTGTTAGCTTTGAACAAGCAAGCATCGTCTGTTTCGAGAAGTGTCAGCTTGGCCATAATGGCTTTGTTTTGGTTTGGGAGCAAAGGCGTCACCAACTGTGGCATCTTGGGTTATCTTGCCTATTTACACACTTCGATTGAAAATAGCTCTGCTACAGCTATAACGTGTCGCATTGAGTGGAACGACCCATAGAAAATCCCTGGGTAAGACTATGTAATGGAACTAGTCTCCTTGCAAGTCATTTAATGACAAATTCTTCAAATACAAACCTGCGAGTTGCTACAACCTACTTCATCACGGTATTTATAATCAACCAGAAGAAGTTAAACAGTGGAAAATCATGCCAGGACATTCTTGCCTTGGCCCGGAAAACGCAATAAACAACGTCACAAGAGAAACACCATGCCGTAACAGCCTAATGAACTGAAAATAACAACGACATCACTTCTTCAATCAGCAACTTTCATATTACCCACGATTTAAAGTAGACCAGCGTAGGTTACACCGGGCTCTGCTAGTTCTAATATCATTGTAAATATTGTTGTATCTGAGAAAAATTCTGCAAATGACGGATTGTATCGTAGCCAATGGTTAATAAGCAGTTTAATTAATTTACATTTGTGTTTTATAATATATTGCTAAATACAACCAATTGTATATTGCACTTGATACGATTTTAAGAAAAATTAAAGGAACAATTGTCGGTATACCATTTCTTTTCGCTAGATGCCGTTGTCCGAGCCTAAACCACGCACAATGGCTATTTGCCGTGACGCACGTATCACGTGACTGGGCTAGTCCACTCAGACGGCCCAAGATCCGCTATTCTCGTACGTCAATGGCTGACTCATGATGACATCACGGCAAATACCCGAGGTTCGTGGTATAATGGCAGTTTAAACAATTCTTTCATTTAGTTGATCGAGTTTTGTATTTTGGGACCGAACTAATGGTTGTTATTTTGGAGAAAATAATTAAGAATTAATTTTTAACACGTACAAGTTAAATAGTTTCAAATAGTTACGTGGCGAGGGCTCCTAGCGGTAATTTTAAAGGAAGCGATAAACGGATCAACGACAGAAGGACCGTTTATGCCAGAAGACCGTTTATGCCAGAATCGTGTTGGAAATTTAATGTAGACCATTTTAAAGGAGAAATTATGCTGAGCAACACGGAGGTTTACACAGATTCGTGTGTTTTTTTTGCAAGAATTACCCGGAATTAGCCACGAATTAAGATAACTTGCGCATTATACGAATTAACTTTTGTTAATTAAATAACAGCACTCGCATTCTGGAGTCGTGGTGAAGATTGGAAGCTGCCATGTTTGGGGAATAGGTTTGCAGAAGAGCGTAGAGATCGAATGCTGAATCCTGCAATTTTCAATATAAAACGAAAAATTTAGCTATCAAACACATTTTACTCAAAATAAGAAGGGCATCCCTCTCAAATGTCAGTCCAGCAGCAATTGTCACTTGGCCGATAGACAATTAAAAAACACTCGCCATTTCCAATTTTCTACTCGCCACTTAGCCGTACTTGGTACATGGTTTTTCAAATTTACGTATTCAGTGCATTGTGTATATTTTATTTACTTGTCGCTGCATACTTTGATGGCAACTCTTTTTGCTAGAGGATAGGTAGGTCAGTTGCAGGCTTCATTTCACCGGGCAGGGGGCATGGTTTCAATCACGAGCAACAAAACAACCTTTAATAGGAAAAGTTTCATAGTAATATTTACAGCTAATTTCCGTTTTTTTAACACATAATTTGTTATTGATGAAGGTATAGAACACAGATAGGGCGAAAATACAGATTTGTATAAAATGTGTATTTTATCCTAGTATTGTTCCTCTCCGTCTCGAGATAACCTTAGCAGGTGAAAAGGCCTTTAACTTGACAAGATTTTTTTTTTTTTTTTTTTTTTTTTGCAGGTTAGTCCAAAAATAGAACTATGAAAGGTGTGATGGCCATTCCAGGACAAGGCGTGGGCTAAGTTTGCTGGTTAACCTTTCCATGGTTGAATGATATCACTACTTTCAAGGGGCTACCCTTTTTGGAAACTTGGCGGCTTCTCTTATACCAGTTTTGGTTTTGAGTTGGTTAACTAAACCCAAAACGGCAAAGTAATAAAATGAAATTTGATATCCCGTATTCATTGTTCTGGAAAATAGCAAGCATACAAATGTTACACAAACACATGCCTAGCTCATACAACAAGTTCGTGATCTCAGATTTAAAGTCTGAAAGGGCCATTCTCGTAATTACATTGATAACTCTAATTTTCATTCATCACTTCGTTGTTTACGTAAAATCAGCACACTCCAATGCTTAATGGTCAATGCTTAATTTCCAGCATGTAAAGAACAGAATGGTTACGTTCTTTTGAGTTGGCGAGAGGAGTTTGCTGAAATTTAAAATTTTATAAGGTACATTTTAACAGCTTTTTTTCCCGTTTTTTTTATTAATCAGTTTTGACATGGAAATATTGAGGTGTTTAGTAATTTGTGTTACTACCATAAAACGTAAAAAAAAAAAAAGAACTTGACTCAAGTGGCCCCCAAGCCAGTTGGCCCGCCGGCCAATGGCCGTTGGGGTACTACTGCCAGTCCGCCCCTGTCCACCATGCACCCAACGTGCTGCACAAAACAAAACTATTATTAAAACACAATACTCGTTGGAAAGATAAATTTTAGATTTATTTTAAAGTAAACTTAAACAGATTTAGTGCTTTCTGAAAATATTTAACAACATTGTGTTTTCTTTTTTATTTTATTATGATGCAGTTGTATACACGACTGTCTATTCATTTATACTTCGCTTAGGAACAGACTTAGCTCAGGAGAAGAGCTAAAAGGATTGTTAGGAATCAGGATTAAACCAAGCTTCAATAATCAGCAAGAGGGCGAGCGGGCTCATTCTTGCCACGGTAGCAAAGAAAAAGGGCGAGCGGCCGACAATGAGAACGGATATGCGCTCTAACAATTCGAAACAAACACTATCACTTCAATAATGCTGACTATTAGAGCCGAGTTGAATTAGCGGGAATCAGCTAGACCGGCGTTATGTTACGCCGGGGAACAACTAGTATTTCTTAAAGCCCTAATGGATACAAATCCGGTCTTTTGGTTAAATTCTGAGGTCTGCATGAAAAGATCTTACACAAATTATTTAGAAGAACGCTCGCAGTAATAAACTCATTGTAACGATTGAACGAAAACGTTTGGTTGGTATCGACCACTACACGGTGAAATGAAAGTGAATTACAATATAGTTCAATAAATTGTAAATAAAATTCTACTAATTAAGTTTTTTTTTTAACTGCGTTCATCTAAACGAATATTTTCCAATAGATAGTTTAGCAGAGTACATACGATATCTGCAAAAAAAAAATCCATTCTATTGCAATATTTCACGATCTCGTAGCAAAACATACAAAAATGTCTTTTTTAAAATGCTGCCGCACCGCGAAACTAAGGAAGCATTGATCATTAAAGACATCAAAATACACCAAGTATATAACCCATCAGGTAGACGCCTAAACTTTTCCATGTCAGAAATAAGCTATAGGCTGTAAAAATAAATTATAAAAAAAACAGTTAATTTGGTGCAGTAGGTTATTTATTAATGCCTTAGGCCTACCTAACAAGCAAACGTGGTAGAAGCATTAGTTTTGTCAGTGCTTAATTTCTAATTCGGAAAGAACTGGAACTGTTGATGTCTGTGAAGTAGTGGGGGAAGGGCGTAATGGGGGAATAGTTGAGAATTTTAAATTTTCTAAAACCAGCATGTTTTAACGAAGTTTAGAAACACTAAAATCCGATAACTTAAATCTGGAGTCTATAAATGAATACAGATCCATAGGATATGGTAGTATTGATGTTGGATCGCTCGCTTTGTTTCCCACCGATTATCACAGGATCGTTTGGGAAAAACGGAGATTTTGCATCCTGTCTCTATGCAGTTCATAAACAATGCCAAATTTTATTTCCCAACGTAGTGCTAGCAGGCATTAACTTCTCGGCTCACACGAAAACAGGTGTTGTGCAGGAAGGCAAAATACAAAGTCTGTACCTCGCTCGGCCTTGGCTTGATAAACAAAACGTGGTCCTCGCTTCCAAATGCGTTTAAATGCTACGGTTCGTGAACAGATACACGCTTATACTGGCCGCAGCACAAGTGAAGTTTTTAACACGCATTTTTTGGGTACAAATTGACATTTTTAAGGTAGCCTGGTGGTTGGCACGACTGTCTCAAGTGCAAGAGGTGCAGGGTAGTCTGGTGGTTGGCATGGCCGTATCATGAGTGCAATAGGTGCAAGGAAACCTGACGGTTCGCACGACTGTCTCATGTGCAATAAGTGCAGGGTAGCCTGGTGGTTGGCATGATGTCTCATGTGTAAGAGGTGGAGGGTAACCTGATAGTTATCACGACTGTCTCATGTAGAAGAGGTGCAGGGTAGCCTATTGGTGACCATGACTGTCTCATGTGCA
>JAHWFP010223880.1:0-12495 GCA_023313725.1 Lithobius niger | reverse complement strand
AATTTGACGCTTTTCCAGCCTTCAGCCCATGAAGCCGATAGTTTGTGGGGTCGTCCACAATGATGTGACGCAAATTTGTATTCTTTATCTGGTAAAACCTTTTGTTGTCACATTTTACCACAATTTCTCAGCACCCCTCACTTAAAATAGATGTCACAAATTTCGACGTTACCCCGACTCTTCCCCCCTCCCCCAAAAAAAAAACTAATTCGTCACTGGTGAGAATAATTCTGTAAAATTTTATTGTTAAACGGCATTTTGTTTACTGTTCTTATGCCCCTGATTTTCTTTGGTACAGTGAACGAATTTTAGGAAATTCGACCTAAGAAATTAGCAGAAAGTAGAAACTTGGCACAGTAGTTAGTGACGCCTTTCTGATAACCCTGTCAAAAGTCCCCACAAATCCCTGCTGTGCGTCAGGCGTCATCTTGGAAAATGGCGCTCGATTTTCGGTTTTTCGGCAATAACTAGAAAAGATTCAATGTTAGCCAAATTTACCGAGAGACAAAAATTCTCACGCAGAAAAAGATTAATACTTTTTGTAGGAAACATTTTTTGTATTATGAAAAATAAAAAAGTTACAGGATGATAAAGAATTTAACTTCCGCAGTTTAAGGAAAATGACCTTTGTCGCAATCCTGTTCAATCCTCAGAGTTATGTAGTAGCATTTCGGCAGGTGAGTTGTCCCAGTTCCTTTGCACTCTCCACACATAGCTGAGTACAAGAAATCAGACTGCACACACTATCATCTCTTATTGGTGCATCCTCCCTTGCAGTTGCATGAAATTACCTTCAGAAGTTCTGATGGAGCTGCTTCCTTGGTAGTGGAAACAGGTCTCAGTGATCCTTCTCAGTGGAACTTCTAGAGACATAATCTTTGATAATAATACATCAACCACTACCTCAAAGTCCCTTTGTCACGGATCCATGCTATTTCACATCCATTCCTGGACCTGCAGATACACCCTGTACGTGTGTCGTTCTGCAGCTGCACTGGTCGGAGGCAAGGATGTTAACACAAAAGACGTATACAACTTCTTTCTTGCCACTGTGCAGTTGTAAGTGAGGTACCTTAACTCGTCCAAGGACTTTGATTAAGATCCGTGCGGTTTTAAGATAAACCTTTCCCCAGCTGCTTTGATGTCATATTTTCATTCCATCTCGCTATTTCTTGTCCTTCTGAAGAGGTTTGAGTCCCCGTACTTTGCCTTTTTTATACACAGCTGACGTCGTGTCGCATCCGGTCACCAAACAGTAAAACAAACACTAAACGGTGAGCAAACAGTAAAACTTCACAGTTCACCCATTTTCTCTTTCCCCATTTGGATGTGTTAAAATTAGTGGATGAGCTGTTGGACTTTCTGGGTTTGAGAAACCACAGTTCTGCAAAATCTATATGGCTATAAGTTAAAAGCACAAGTAAATCTGTATCCTGCCCAATGACGACTGTTGGACATTTAAGCCTGACTTTATAAAGAGCAGCCATGACAATAAAAGTATCTGCATCATTCTCCACCTATGGGACAAAATGAGCCTTTGGTTTTCATTTTTTGCTACAAGATATCCTTTTGTTTATTGTGTGTGTTTGCCAAGAAACTGGACTTTAAGGTAGTGGTTGGTGTATTGTCATCAAAGATTATGGCTCTAGAAAATCCAGTTTCTGCGATCGCTCTTGCAATGCCCTTTTAGTAGTTTCACTTTCAGGATAACCATCAAACACTACAGCACAGTTTTTACCATAATGGCTCTCAGCAAAGCCAAAAATCAAAAAAAAAAAAACACAACGAAGAAGGATTTCTTCATCTAAGACATGGTGAGTATTGACTGGTAAATCTCTTATCTGTGGAACGGTACCAGACAGAGGCAAACTCCACCATTAAATTCAGCGTCCAAAAATTAGTTAGAATGAACCAAAAAAAAACCTCGGAAGTATGAAGCGGAAGTGGCCCACAAGTGGCCGGAAGTGCACAGAAGACCGACTTCGACTATAGTAGTCGGTGCCACCGCTTGTTTAGTTTCTAGTTTTATGACAATAATACGATTCTTTATCTGCAACGTGACATTTAATAATAAATTAAGATATTTATTGATTAAAAGCATAGTACAATTAAGTATAACCAATATTCGTGGCTGCAAGCGTGTATCATTCTGCACAGGAAATCATTTTCAATTCATTTCAAATCAGGTGCTAAGCAATTAGCCAGCAACAGGAAACAGAAGCAATATTGCAATAAATCAAGTCTGGGCGTCGTTTTTCATAAAGAAAACAGGAAAACCGTATTTGATAGTGGGGAAAGCCAATTATATACATAAGCCAGTGGCTATTGGAGAAATCGTAAATCATTGACTGTTTCGTAATAACTATTAAGCAAACAAGCGCTAGTTGTCGAACAAACTAACTGGTCCTTTATTAGTTGAACCGCTGTAGATTATAAGCAGTTTGCGTACTTCGGGAGTTGGGCGTTGGTGGAGAGAATAATTTACGTGACTTGTGAGAAAGCTTACACCTGCAGCAGAGGGGGTTTGTTACACGGTGTGATGTTAAATTAACTGAAGCTGCGATTTCAACGATTTATGGTGATGCCGTAAAGCACGAAAAGAAACTCAATTGTTAGTCAAAGTAAAGTTTAGATGAGTATCTGTAGTGTATTCACGCTTCATTTACTCTTTTCACAATACTGAGTAAGGGCGCGTTTATGCAACGAGACCTTCTCGCTTGCCGAACGCTGTTTGCTAGTCACCCGTTATTTATTTACTATTAGTTTCCCGTTTTTACTAAATGAATGCGGTAATAGATAATAAATGTATTATCTAGACACACGCTAGTGTGTCGCGCCAGGTTAGGCATCACAACAAACATCACATTAATTCAATGGTCGAGGTTGTAAACCATTGTAGCGTGGCGCCATAGCGTCCGTGTCTTATTGAAGCATAGTTGGCCAAATTTCAGGTACTTGGGGAAAAATAATAATGCGGTACAAAAGCTTAAACTGTGTTCAAATCAAGAGCAAAGCCCCACGTGACAAAAATTAACTCGTGTAGGAATGCCAGCTAAGCTGCTTTCAATGCAAAATCTGACCCTCAATAACGTTGCAAATGTGTAACTAGCTCCTAGCTAGGTAGCTAGCTAATTCTAGTCCGCTCATCCCCATGTTAATTTCCGTAGGGTGATTATTCATCGATACTGAGGTAACGGGAAGGCTTCCAGCTGTGAAAATGAACGAATGGCTGCAGTACGATACGAACTGCGTACCTTTTATGGTTTGGAGCCTAGGGGTGTAACGAGATGGCGTGGGATGGCGCGTAAGTACGAAAATATTGTCATAACCATTGGTAGTATTGTCGGCATCGTCTCTCATTGGACGGCCAAAGTGCGGACAATGACAACGTGTATACTGACGTGCGTGCCTAGACACGGCCTTCCGTCGTATTTTACGCAATATTGATGCCAAATTTCATTCGAAAGGTTCACGCGTGTGGCTGTAACTGCTGTAAACCATTATTTGACGCCATTTTGGGCGGCCATCTCTAATTTTTACGAACGGTGAACAGACCTTTCTGGCGAATTCTTATTCTGGATCATTCTTACCCACGTTGTGTTCAATCTGATAAAATGTTTAGAAGTTATCTACCAAAAACCGTTTTTTGAATGCCATTTTTTAAAGCCTTTTTTGGTTTGTCAACTGGCATGAAATCAAGTAAATAATCTACATTGTTTAGCTGTACTTTAAAGAATGCGCTCACCAAATTTTAATCGAATCGCTTCATGCGTTGGTCTATAATTGCCATAGTTTTTTGAACGCCATTTCGGCCGCCATATTGGACCGCCATCTTGAATTTACATAAAGGTTGATAAGATCTTTTTTGGTGAAACATATATTCTGGCTCTTCGTAAGCAGTTTTTTGTGCAAGCTGATGAACGATTGAGAAGTTACAAGCAAATAATCGTCTTTCTTCGAAGCCCTTTTGGATTGTCATCAACCAGTATAAAATCAAGTAACATACGTATTTCATTCGTATTTAAAAGATTATATCCTGCTTACTACCATGCTGGAAGGTAGAGCCGGGGTATAATCGACGTTAATGTTTCCGTATTTTGTCCATGTTTTTAGTTCGTCCAGGCTCATTTACAATAAATCTAAGGACCAGTGTTGATTGTTCAAGCCATTGTTGCTTGAAATCTTTGGTTGCAACTTGGAAAAGAAACGAAATTTAAATTCGCTGGTGGCGAATTTCGAAACCCTCCCACGCATTTGCCCTGACCCCTACAACCCCCAAACCAACAAAAGGACCATGCTCAGATCACCATGCATCCGTGTGCAAAAGTTCAGCTATACGTAGGCCTTCTCAATTTTGCGCCAGCCATGAGCAATGAGTCTATGGGATTTAACATGAGGCCAGCGTTACTTTTACTGGTTATTAGTTACTAGCTAGTTACTAGCTAGTCAGTAACAAAAAACAACGTTATTGACGCATCTTTCTCTCTATGGATGGTGACCACTCAGCCTTTAACTTTCATTTTTTCTTAATCCCTGCACCTTCCCCTTACATTTACCACAATTTGAAAGATTTCTGTCGCAATGGGATTTATCCTCAACATGCCAAATAGTTGCTTACAGTTAAAAGACACATGTCTGCTAGTGAGGCCGCCTTTTCATCATTAACAATCAATTTTTTAACAATCGGATGTCTACAATGGGATGATCGACTGTTACTTGGCGTCGACACACTAGCGTGTGTCTAGAAACACGGAGCTTTTTGAGTCACTTTTGTCTTCCTACCCTGTTTTTTTACAATCTGTTCGTGACGCCAATGGAATGAACACTGCATATCAATAAACACAAAGAATGTTTAGTCCGTTAGTTATTATTTATTATCTAGAATTGGGATATGCTCCTAAAAAACAGCTACTTCTGTGGATAACACAGCAAAAAATGTTTTCGCAAGCAACCTGTAACTAGTCTAAAACTAACTCGTGCTAATTAATTTGAAACTATGTACCTCGCGATAGGCACTCAGGCTATGGTTGCAAAATGCATATCCTTCCTCAGTTTTAATATCAGGTGGCAAACTTCGCACGAAAACCGTGCGCGGACTACTATCGACTATAGGGCTATTATTACTACTGAGTATACCTGTATACCAGAATTCGCTCAAAACGTTGCATGTGTTTGGTAGTAAACAGGGCAACAAAACCAGTAAAGAGGGCAACAACACAGGTAAAGAAAGCGCAAAATGCCAGATTGTTGAGTTAAAATAGGATCGCTCAATAGGATTGAAAATAGGATTGTTTCGCTCAATGGCTCAGTAACTAATAGTTCTGTGAATAGCAAGCTTTGCATCTCCCGTACCCTTCTCCCCCCCTCCCCCCGCCTCCCCCCCTTCACTATTAAAAGGGAGCTTATCCGTTAGGTATTGAAGAGCGTGTAATTCAGGATTACTAGCAATAAGTTTGTTTTCTATTAGTTTTACTGTAAGGTTTGACCTCGGTCTCCTATGTTAAAGCCGAAATTTGGAAGCTTAATTTCTCCGCCGCCGTTCAACATTTTCTACTGAAATTTGATATGCAAGCCTTGCGGGACTTGGCCACCGCGTGTACCAACTTTTATTAATTTCCGATTTGTCAGATTGGAGACTTCAGCTGGAATCGTGAGTTTCATTTTTGTCTTATACGGTGGTGGTGGTGATGGTGATGGACTTTGGACACGTTTATACAATGGTCTCTACAGACTAAACCATTTGTCGTAGAAAGCTGATTCTTAGCTCATTTGAAAGATCTACTTCCGGAGATGTGCCCTTTATAGAAATAGAAATTTCAATTGGTGGCTCCGTTCCGGAGTTACGGAGCCCTGAACGATCCGTTTTATTGTTGTACATTGTATTAAACATTGTTTCTATACAACAATGCCAATCAGCAAACGCCAGACGGAAAGCGTAAGCAAATGCTAACAATGCTGATGAGCCAATAATTTACCCGCACGTGAAGCGGAAGCAGTACCCTTATCACGAATCGGTTCATATAATGATTTCACGTCATCCTCCGGCGTTAAAGCTACAGTGTCCGTTACCCATTTGGCTTACCGTCCTATGTACAAATACGGACAAAGCCGCTTGATAGATAGCTGCGGACAAACCAGCTTCCAAAAGAAAGACTTGTACTGAATGAGCGAGCGAAATTCAGTGCCTTTTGCAACGAGTGCAGACAACCAGCTTGGTATGTCAAAGTATCACGAATTAGAAAACAAAAACGAGCTCGTTTGATGTTTAAGGTAAGGTTTAACTGATCCGAAGTCAAAACAGCAAAGGAACACATATAAACTGTCCTGGAAGGTTTCACATACCGCAGTGTTCCTGTACTGTTTAGTCCACGTGAAACCTTACTGCTGTATTCAACCATTAGACACGTAAATAAAATCAAAACCTTATCCCAACTTTCAAAATTGTTGAAAGAATAATATAGTGTATAATATACGCTACACACTCGCCCAATTTCGGGGCTAAATTTTTTATCATCATTTTAGTCCGGTCGTCTTCTTTCCGTTCATCCTATTGATACATACACCAGTTTTTAAGATTTCATATTCAAGACTTCAGGACTGGTAAGCTATTTAATTTTTATTTTCAACGATATTTCCAGAGTTTGAAGGAGTTGCACGAACCCTGAATTAGTTAATGTGTAGGTCTGTACTAAGCACACTAAAAGTATGATTTTTACGATTTTTCAGTGATGTCCTTAAGCCAAGTAGAATGAACCAATCCGACATATCGTGTTCTAAAGTAAAAAACTGTAAAAACATACGAATACAACAGTAAGGTTTCACGTGACTAAACAGTACAGGAACACTGCGGTATGTGAAACCTTACAAGAACGTTTATTTGTGTTCCTTTGCTGTTTTGACTTCGGATCAGTTAAACCTTACCTTAAACATCAAACGAGCTCGTTTTTGTTTTCTAATCTTATAAACCGATGAGATATTAGGCTACGCTAGTCACAATTTGACGTCATTTTAGGCCGCTCTCTTGTATTAAAAAAAAAACTTACTTCACATCTTTCTTAAAGAAATTTCATTCAGAATACCATTCGTAACAAAGTTGTGTTCACTCAGTCTAATGAATGATTTAGAAGTTACAAGCCAAAACCGTTTTTAATTTTTTTTTTAAATTTTAGATGGAGCTTTTGGGTGCCATCTTGGATATCTAAACTTGAAAATGCATGACCATTATAGCGGAGCGAGCGAAGCGTAGCCTATATCGAACACCTAATTGCAAAATGTTGGTTTGTTGGTTGGTTGCACTTGTGTGGTCTGGGTGGAGCCCAGACGAAAGGCCGGATTGGAATGAAATTTAGTACACGGCTTTATACCCCCAAAAGCATTGCTGAGCCAAAATTTGCCGTAAATCGTACAATTATTACGGAAGAAATTACAAATTTTCGAATTTATTTCTAACACTCACCATTGCAAATTTGAAATCCTGAATAGTTAAGGAATTCTGACCAAGCATACACCCAGGGCCGGATTTATAAGTAGGCCCGAGAGGCCAGGGCCTATAGCGGCACTTTTTTAGGGGCGGCACGACGGCTTAAAAATAATTGTACGTGAGAAAATATGGTGCGAGTTTTGCGGGTGTTCCGCTTTTCATGAAAAGTTTTTAACAAAATGCTGGCGCCATCCATTGTTAGAATTAAGCAAACCGTAGCACAGAATAAAAACGTTACGAAATAACCGCATCCTGTCAAGAGATGACACAATAAGTTGTTGCAATCATGTGAAATACATACAAATAATGTAACAGTAACCGTGCAGTACCGTGCAGACCTATTTTGAAGTAACCAACGACTCATTTTTTCCCAAAATATCTGCGAGTTGTTCAGGATATAACAATTCAACATTTTTTCTCTATCAACTCAATGTCGTATCAGTACTGATTGAGTGCAGGGTCGGTGTTGTATGTGAGTGAGTAGGGCCTATTGATTTTTTTCTTGAAATCGTAGTTACGTTATTTACGAACCCTTCGTTGTATGGCCATTTTGTGTAGGGCTGGTTGTCATGCGTTGGTCGTAGCAATGAAATAAAATGAGAAGCAAAATGAGTAGCCGTGAGCATGTGAAACTAAGCAACGCTCATTACCAAAAAACAGCGGAAACCAAGGGAAGAAAGGGACAAGGTCCTACTGTAACCAAATCTCTAAAATTTCTTAATTTAAGTTCAAAGAGCAACAGAAATAGGGTACTTTATTTTTGCCCTACCAGCTTTCCATGGATCGCAAACGAATCTACAAATTAAAAAAGATGCTGGTTGAGGGGGGGGGGGGGGCGGAGCCTAAATTAAACATTCCTAAGAGTCTGGGGGAGGGTAAGTTTTTGGGGCATTGAAGAGCGGTGTTATGTCTGGGCCTACAGGCGGCAGTAGCATAAATCCGGCCCTGCATACACCGTGCTCGTGGTAGTCAAGAAAACTTGAAAAAAAAACTGAAAATTAAATTTTGGTTGCTTCCTTTTTCGACGTAACTCAATGAAATCATAACATTTGTTCGTTGCATTTAACCACTATAGGAAGAAACCAAACCATAAAAAAACCAAAAGGATTCCATTAACGACACAAATTACTTTCATTTGAAAAAAAAGAATTCATGGACTAAAGTGGCGTCTACACTAGCGATGGGAATCCGGAATATGAAACCTGAAATTGTCGTGTCAAGGCGAAGGGGTATGTATAAAACGAAAGTTTAGAGCGGACGACGTGTTTACACCACAGCACTTAACAACAAAATGCCTGCCTCTCATAGTTTTAGATTCCTCGTTGCCAGGGTCACGAGAAGTCTCGAAACCAAAACCGTGTTGAAGCAATAGGCCGAACCCACTGTTGTTAGCTGCTACTTGCTAAATTAGATCGGACGTAAATGTTAGGCCTAAACGCTAAAAATTAGGCCTAAAACCTAAACCTAGACCTAAGAGCTAACACATTTTTAACCTACAATTGTGATGGTTATTTTTTTTAGATTATATAACACAGATCGCTGTTGCAGTGCGTGATAGAGGTGTGTGACTCAAAATTTTCGTTGGTGGCAGTGTCAAGACTTACCAGGGGCAGTATTGTGAACATTTTGAATCTTCTGATTATTGTTAAAAACTATATCGTACTGATGATTGTTTGGCTTGCAGTTAAATGCCTTATTATTCATATTTTATTATACGGGGGGGGGGGGGGGGGGTGGGGCTTAATGGCTTTATTATACGGACTACATTTTGTACAACACTTCCTGTAAACATGTAAGAATTATTGCCAGAGGCAGCTCAAACAGCGGTAGCCATACGTGCTGTTTTATTTTGTACTCGGTGGCGATGGCCTATCTTAGTGTGGGCTGTGAAAAGAGGCTACAAATACCTAAACAGAAACTAAATGCTGGAGTAAACGAAAGCTTGTTAACATAAATTTGACGCGTAGCATAGGACTATATTTAAAAAAAAAAAAAAGCTAAAAGAAGAAAGGGCCTTGAAAGAGCAGCAGTATACCAAAAGGCAACGAGCCCAACTTAGCCCAGTGAGTACTGCACCCAGATTTTTAAGGAGCTTTAGCAAATGGGGTATCGTCATTATAATAAAAACTAAATATAAATTTGAAATGAAGATCTGTTCGCTCCGTCTACAACACGCCCAAAGCCTGCTTCGTAGTTAGTGAAAATGTAATTTTTGATATTATTTGTAAACAATCTTCATTCAAGTTATAAGTCCTCAATGATACACTACCATCCGTAACCACAAAGCCAAACTCGCCCTTCTGGAGACATTTTTGTCATCAGTGGTGCTATTTGTTGCGACATCAGCACTCATTACCTTCCAAATCTACTCACCAAACGTAAAAGAACATTCTAAAGAGTGGAAGTCAATTTTCCACGGTCATCTGCTCACGATCATCTGCCCGGTTTGGTCGCCTTACTTGCTACAGGACCTTAATAGAACTGAGTCTGTTCAGCAGAGGTTTACGAAGCAACTACGTGGACTGTGAAGTCTCACTTACATTGAGTGCTTACAGTTTGCAAAATTTGAATTATTTGAGCTTTGTGGCCTATATCTGATTTTGACTTTTAAAATCGTCCATGACAAACTTCCTCTGGCACTCCCTCTTTTGAGCACAATAACATGTACCCGACATGTGGCCGTTCACTCAAACTTAGAAGTCAACCTGCACACTTAAATTGTTGTGGAAATTTCTTTTTCCATCGTGTGGTTGAGGTCTGGAACTCTGTGCCCGAATCTGCTGTCTCCTCTGCCACCATTGAAAAATTCCGCGTGGAACAACCAAAATCTGTCGAGGTTCTTGAAACGCAAACCATGTTGGTTCTAACTTTAATTTTTGTTACGTTTGGTTTATTGCTTTCTGTTCATCTAACAGTTGACAAGTGGCAACCTCCCAAATTGCTATACCTTCTGTCTTCTTATAACTGTTCTTTGCATCGTGCTATAGAGCGTCCGGTGTTGCCCTGCTCCTAATACAATTTAAATTTTTTTTTAGATTTCATGTGCTGTCCCAGTAAGCTCACTGTCATTAACTCTTTGTCCTTGCGTATCCTAGCGCTTATACAACAAATTCGTATTTATTGTCATTTATTATTATCAGGCCACTACAAGTTAATTAAGTGGTTCTCGGGAGCGCACGCATGTGTTTATTCTCAGTGCATGAAACGTTTTTTATGACACTGTCCAAAATTTTTTTTTTAAATCGATCACCCATCAGCACTTTCATCGAACATTTCTTAGAGCCGATGACCACATTAGCTCTTTCTTTGCCTCGAAACAAATCTTAGGGTCGTTCAGAGGCATGCCACAACTAAAACTTAAATCTAAAGAATAACTTTTATCAAATGTGCAACTTTTGCACGTTCGCCCTGGAATTAAACACAGATATTTACTCCACAACAAAATATAAGCTACTGATTTTGTTTTGTTTGGTGGTCCGAAAAAAAGCCATCGCCCGCTTCTGAAAAATCGCGAATAAAACGTAAAAAAAAAAACACCACCCGCTTGCGTCAACGTTTTTTAGTACCGCTCCCGAGAACCACTTAATTAATTTTTAGCGCCCTTATTATTGTGCTCACGAGGTGGCTGATATTTGATCGTGCCTGAGGTATACAGTTTATCGACTAACTCCGGATGGAATTTATTTTACAGTCGCGTCGAAAGGTTGCATCACTTCGCTAAAAAGACACTTTTGCAACGCTTTCTTGAATTGCTCGCAGCCTTTGTAAACTAAGGACCATATTCCGAACGCTGACTAAAATTCGTACTTGACTTAAAATGACATCACACCTATTTAGTGCCTTTCACCACCAGAACTTCCTTTGGATACATTTGGAAGAAATCGGGTGGCGAATGGCAATTCATAGGTGTGACGTCATTTGACTTGAAATGACGTCACACCTATTAAGTGCCATTCACCACCCGATTTCTTCCAAATGTATCCAAAAGAGGTTCTGGTGGTGAATGGCACTAAAGAGGTGTGACGTCATTTCAAGTCAAGTACGAGTTTTAGTCAGCGTTCAGAATACGGGCCTTAAGGTACCAAACTTCTCCAGAAGGACGATTTCGGCTTGCTGGGTTTTAGAAGGCAGTGTTTGACTCCTGTATTGACGTCCCATTCATCTTCTTGAGATTTGGCCTAATCCCTGTATACCGTCTGCAACTCACAACTTCGGATATTGAACGAAGGTGACGGAGCTGAGAGACAGCTCTCAAGCCAAAGATCTAGGTGATTGGTAAGTTGTTGCTTGTCAAATCTAAAATAAAACGGAATAATACGGGTACTAAATATTTTTTTATGCTATTTTCTGCCTTATGTGGAAGGGCAGTTGTTTCCTGTCCCTCCGAACTGGCAAACCAAGCGACTACCTCACTTCTTTTAAAATCTACACTATATTTCTCAAAATTTGTTGTTTATGTATTTGTTAATGTATGTATACTGTAGTATGTTGGGAATGAAACACTAACAAAATGAAATTTGGACTGAATGGTCTGCTGTGAATTTCTAGCTCAACGCAACTATGCTCTTCTTTCCGTGTCTTTCCCTTCCAGAAGTTCGTAACATCCATCTCAACAAAGAAATACAAGAATCGGCACATCCAGCACGAGCTACAAGAACACGGGTCAGATACTGATATTTGAGGTCTCCAACATCTCAACCCTCTCAATAACAAAGTACACGTAACAATCGACGCGTCTACCGAATAGCGAATTTGAGTAAAACAAATATTTCGGTTTGGCCACTAAAAAATAATGATGTTGTGTTTCGATCCTTTTTATAAAAAAAAAAAAAAATAATAAATAAAGCTGGGCAGGCCTGCAGTTTTTTTCCCTTTTTTTATTGTCCTCACCCAAATTGGAGAACACTTTACGTATCAAACGTATCCGAGTCCCGCTAACTCAATAAATTAGATACAATGGCACACCAGAAAAAATGTGCAGCGAGTACAAACATCATTAGTTTACAAATCGTGAA
>JAHWFP010223878.1:1506-12277 GCA_023313725.1 Lithobius niger | reverse complement strand
CCATGTGCAAGTTGTGAGAATGCGGATTCACTGGTTGCCGTATGAGGGGACGGAGCGGGATATTGGGGCCGCGCTCATTAACTATGGCACCCTGCAGGCGTTTGCACTTGAACGTAGTACTATTGATGGGATTACACACTGTTTTTCGGGTGTGCGGCAAGCCACGCTGTGTTTGCGAGACAGTGTCACGTTGGACGATCTGCCAGATGTTGTGACTGTGCGTGGTATACCAGCGCTCCTGGTGGTGCCTGATAGGCCACCAAAATGTCTAAGGTGCCATTTTCGAGGACACGTGAAGCGTTTTTGCACGAGCTCCTATTGTCGGGAATGTCACAGATACTCAGAACGTGGCAGCCCATGTGACCACATTAAATCTTATGCGTCGGTGCTGCGTGTGCGCGAGGATCCCGCAGAGAACGGGCTGGTGCCGGTTGCATCAACCTCAACAGACCAGATGTTTAGTGCTGCTGCAAAGTTGTGTGGTGCACCTACTGGTGCACCTGCTGATGCACCTTGTGAAGTCACTTGTAGTGTCTCAGTTCGCAATGAGGGAGCACCCTCGGTCAGGAAAAATGTTGTGAAGCCAGTCGTTACTGTGGTGCCTGGACTTACGGCGGCATTGAATAGCACTGCAGTAGATCCTGGCGGTGCACCTATACTGGTTAGTGCACCCAGTGGTGCACCCATTTGCGCACCAAGTGGTAGTGAGGAAGTGGTGCAATTCCGGAGTAATTTGGTGGATGGGACAGATGAGGTATTGAGTGTATGTAATCAAGGGGGCGGGGAATTCAGTTTCCAGAATAGGAAAAGGCGGCGGGTGAGGGAAGATAGGGCAAACTGGGCTGTGAGTGTTAAGAACAAGTACCAGCTCCTAGAGACGGTTGCAGAGGCTGATGTGGAGGTACAAGAGGTGGAAGAGGTGCACGAGGAGGAGCAAGGGGTGTGCATGGGTACTGACGCATGTCCTGCAGGAGGTGAAGGGGCATGTACTTGGGATCAATGCATTGATGGTGAAGGGGTTGTGAGTGTTGGTAACTCTGTGGTAAATGCAAGGATGCCTCCTGACAGTTGTCATGCTGTTATCTCGCCGATTGGGATGGAGCCTCCTGCCATTGAGTTGTGTGTCTTGGGGGGTGAGATGGAATGTAGTGATTCTCAGGAGCGTTCACCTTCCTAGTCTTTTTACAAATCTGGAATTGTTACTGTACTCGAGTTGTAGATGTTGCACTGCAAATGAATGAGGTTGTGGGAGTGTGGGTGTGTGGGAGCGTGGATGTGTGGGGTGTGAGTGTGGAGACGTATGCGAGTTGGGGGTTGGGGGTGGAGTTTATTGAGTGGGTCTGTGTGGGTGTGTAGCAGTATCCTCCTTCACAGAATTTACTATATGTTCATGGAATGTACACGGTGCAGCGAGCAAACTGGGCGAAATTGAAAATTTATGTAGCTCAACTGACGTGCTAGGTCTACTTGAAACCAGGCTTCCGGTTGGTACAGCTCCTCTGATTCCGGGTTTCAGTGGTATTTCAGGGCCAGGTAACTCCGGTATTAGAGTGTTTCTGCGAAATACGGTCCCCTTTTCACTGCCGGAACTACCCTATTGTCCAAATGTGGACGCATGTCTGTTAGCGATTTGGTGGAGAGGAATGTGGTTGACCTTGGGTTTTGTTCATCTGCGTGGGCCTCTCTCACGGCTTGAGTGGGTGCGGTGGGGTGAAAGCACTTCCCAGACCTCTGGTGTTGGGAGGTGACTTCAACGCGCACCATTACTCTTGGGGTAGTTCCCGATGTGACAGTCGGGGTAGTGTGATCGCGAGTACTGTTGATGCTTTGGGCTTGGAGGTTGTTCAAAACGGTACGCCGACCTTTGTTAGAAGTTGGGGTGGTGTAATCCAGGAATCGGTTCTGGATATGTTTTTGTGCTCCCCGGAAATTGCTTGCTGCTTCTCTTTTGAGGTCTTGCAAGACTTGAGGGGCAGCGACCACTTTCCGGTGGCCCTGCGTCAGTGTGGCAAAGGAAGGCCTGAGGCTCTTAAGAAGTCGCGTGGCCCTGTTGTTGATCCTGGTGAATTTGGTACGTGGGTCAGGAAGTGGGGTAGTTACAGGAGGAAAGGTAGTCGGGGGTGCCGCGGAGATAGCCGTAGTAAGCCAGTGTGGTGGACCAGTGTGTGTGATAAGGCAGTCTGCGATCGGCGGCGCTACTGGCAATGCTTTTGTCGTTATCCGTCTGGTGACCGCTGGTACACCTTCGTCGGTGTCGCTGAGGAGTCACGGTTCTTGTTGCGCAGGGAGAAAGCTCTTTTCGGCAAGCGTCTGTGTGAAAAGGTGTCTCACGTGGTCTCTATTGCCCAGGTTTGGAAACTTGTCCGTCCACAAGATTCCCGGCCTAGTATCGGGTGGGTGTTAGATGGTGCTGGTATGGTTTTGAGGGGTTTGCCTATGGCAAATGCCTTCAATGACAACTTTTCGTACGTGTTTAGCTTGGGCAGGGGCCCGAGGCCCTCACTGGTGGCTTGTGATGAGGGAAATGATCTGGAACCCCTGACAATGTTGGAGCTGGAGGCTTCTCTAGCGGCATGTAACCCGTCCAGTGCTGTTGGCATTGATCGCATTTCCTATAAGGATCTGTCATCTCTGTGTAAGGCTGGGAAGGAAGATCTCCTAGCTTTTTTTCAAAGCCGTTTCTGCGGCGGTCCGCCACCGCCATCTTGGATGTTTTCTATTCTGACGCCTGTTCTGGGTCGGGGTAAGCCGCGGTCGACGGTGACGAGTTATCGTCCAATTGCCCTTTTGTCCTGCGTCCGGAAGGTTTATGAACGGCTGCTGGTCAGGCGGCTTGAATGGGAACTTGAGGCCTCTGGTCGGCTTTTTCCAGCGCAGTTCGGTTTCCGGAGTAAGCGTGGGGCGCAGGATGCTATCCTTTACCTGGAGTCCAACATCCGTAGTGCATGGGCGGTTGGTGAATTTGTTGTAGGCGCCTTTCTCGACATTAAAGCGGCATACGACATGGTCGACGTTTAGTGGGTTGGTTTTGCTCTTCATGAGCTGGGTGTGAGCCCGCAACTTACACGTGCCATTATGGCCTTGCTTGGTGAGAGGACCTACGCAACAAGGGTAGACAGGCATTGGTCAGCGACGCGGTCTACAGACAGGGGCCTCCCTCAGGGGAGTTGCCTCAGTCCGATCTTGTTTGCAGTAGTGCTGAATACCGTTTTGGTGAGTTTGAGCGCGTCGGCTAGGGTTGTTGCGTATGCAGATGATGTCGCGGTCATTGTGGCGGGTGCAAGTTTACGCACCATGTTGCAGGTTCTAGAGTCCACCATTGCCAAAGGTGTAGACCTGTTGAAATCTAGGGGCATGGTGCTCTCTACGGCAAAGACTGTTTTGATGATCTTCTCTAAGGGTCCTCCTCTTGTGGGTTCTATCACGGTTGGTGATTCGTTGGTGGTTGCATCAAATAGTGTTAGATATCTGGGCGTGCATCTCGACCCCACCTTGTCCTGGCAGAAGGAAGTGGCCACTGTCAAGGAAGCTGTGTCGTCCCGTCTCAGGATCCTTAAGTCCTTGACGACCAATGGTCTTGTTGCTAGAAGGTCAGTAGTGACCTCTATCTACAGATCGTACGTCAGGGCGTGTGTGGATTTTCACCTGCCATTCCTCGCCTGTGTGGGGGGGCTGGGGGAATCCAGGTGTCAATTAATGACTGTCTCCGCACAGTAGTGGGTGCTCTGCCGTCAACCCCTGTCCTGGCTCTACAGGTGGAGGCGGGTGAATACCCTCTGTATCTCAGAGCCAGGGAACTGCTGTTGGCCCTGTGTTTGCGTGCTGTTGCGAGAGGCAAGGATGACCCAGTCGCTTGCTGTTTGTCAGAGTTCTTGGTGTTGAGCGAGGTCGACAGGGGTCGTCTTGGGTCGCTTGGTCTGGGTGCATCCCTGTTGCTGCGCCAGCCTCTGCAGGGGTTTCAAGCTCCCAGTTTTGCGACCCCTTTTCGGCCGTGGGTCTGGTGTGGGGTGATAGCATCTGTCTTTGATGTTGGGCCACGCCCAGGAGTTCCGCGCATTTACTGTGATGCGTCGTTCCACAGTGAGCGATGGGTGGGGGGGGGGGCTGGGGTTTTCATCCCAGAACTTCGTTTGGAGAGGTGCTTTTCCTTGCCAGGACTGCCTTCGGCTTTCTTGGGGGAGCTAGTTGCTTTGTGCATTGCTCTTGATGAAGGACTTGATCTTGGTTTCCCTGCTTTTGCTGTGTTTTCGGACTCAGCGGCCGGGATTGCGTTCTTGAGGCGAACGTTTGCCACTCTGCGCGTAGAGCATCCTATTGCTGTTGAGATTGGCAGGAAGTTGTGGGGAGCCCTGCGAAGGGGAGTGGAGGTCTCCATCCAGTGGGTGCCTGGTCATTCTGCTGAGTTTGGCAACGAGGTTGCGGACGGATTGGCAAAGGAGGGTTGCAATGGTGGTGTGAATGTTGTGTGTTGCCCTGTTGTGCCACGGGACTTGCGACCGGTGCTTCGCTCTCTGTCGCAGCAGGCATGGCAGGTTGCTTGGGAAGGTGGGCGCACTGGTCGACACCTTTTCGAGGTGCATCCGCTCGTGTCGTCACCTCTCTTTCTGGAGAAGATTTCGTGGAAGGATGCACAGCTTTTCACCAGGTTACGCACGGGCCATATTCTACTGCGGTCACACATGTTCCGGCTGGGGTGGTGTGATGATCCAATTTGTGCTTGTGCGTCAGGGGAGGAGACTGTGTCTCACTTTCTCTTTTCCTGCCCGTTGTGGGCTAGGTTTCGGACGCATGCCGTTTTCGGCCCTGGATGGTCTCTCGGTAAAGCTCTTGGGTTGGTTGCTCGTGGGAAAGGGTTTCGGGATGCGGTAAGGGGTGTAGTTGTTTTTTGTGACCGAACTGGTCGTTTTGGCGGCGGGGGAGGCTAGTGTTGCTTGTTGCACCGTGTGGTGGGAGACGGTTGCTGGTGTGTGGTGGGGAGGTGAGTGAGTGGCAGTGTATGTCTCTGGATGTTTGTGTGTGTGTGTGTGTGTGTGTGTGTGTGTGTGTGTGTGTGTGCGCGCGCGTTAGTAGCAGAGAGGGCAGCATTGTTGTTAGGAATTAAGTTAATTTGTAAGGTAGAGTAGAGCGTAAGGGGTCATGCCCGTGTAAGCTCTCGTATAAATAAATCAAATCAAATCAGTATATCATCCCATTGTAGACAGCCAATCGTTAAAAAAAAACTGATTGTTAATGATAAAAAGGCGGGCTCACTAGCAGGCATGTGTCTGTTAACTGTAAGCAACTAAAAGCATATTTTGGCACTAGCTGTAATGCCCATCATGAAGACGGGCAACTCTAGGAGTACAACTGCCCCATAACAGTGAAATGTGTAATTTAAATAATGCAGGTTCTTGAAGATGGGTAATTTCGCTAAGGTTGATTCACTCACTGAATCCATGTATCCTGTGATTCATTTCACCATCCTTCATTCATTTCCGTTACCCGGGAGCAGACGGTCTCTTTCGCGTCCTGTGAACCTGGTTTTTTTTTCTGCACTGAATCCGACTGCGCATTTTTTGTGTCTTTCAAAGCCCTGTAACCCGGGAGCAGACAGATATTTTTTTCCGTCTTTTTCACTCACGCCCGATTACGTCACTTCATGAACCAAGTACAATGCATGTTTATAAAGACGTTCTTGTTTGCAGCATTAGTGTTACACCATTTCTTCTGGATTGTGTCCTCCGATAAATTCTTTTTCTTTTTCTGCCGGAAAAGATATTGTTGTTTTTATCATTGTTAAAGCATTGTTTAAAGCATATTTGGGCCAGCGCTGGCAAAAGAGTGGTAACTACAGTTTTATGGGTTAAGGTGTTGAGTATCTAGACACACGCCAAGTTAGGTAACAAACATCACAACAAACATCACATCAATTCAATTGTCGAGGTTGTAAACCATTGTAGCGCGATACCATTGCGTCAGTGTCTTATACAGGGTGTCAGAAAAGTCATGGTCATAACTTACATGGTATGTAGTACTCATCCAGACGAACAAAAAAGTCCATATAAACATAGGTCCGGAATCTACAGGTGTCAAAGATCCAGTGACCTTTGTCCCACAAAAACACTCGCATTTTCAGCCAACATTCAGGGGCAGCGAACTAAATTCAGAAACATAAAAAACAATGTCTCTTAAGGACAAGTGAAAAATCCCCACTTCATGAGCTGTGCCCAGACATTCCCCATGTGTTGAGCACAAGTACATCTCACAATTACAGTGTCTGGTTATGTGTTTGTACGTACTGCCAGAGCACAATGGCTGTCACCCATACCAATCAAGAGATGGTCGACATGCATTTCATGTATGGCTGGGTTAATGGAAACGCAGCGGAAGCTGCACGGTTGTACGCTGAGACCTATCCAAACAGAAGGCATCCAGACCGTCGTATGTTTGCAAGGATCCACTCACGTCTGTGTGAGTGTGGCTCATTCGAGGTCGCTCCACGAGAGGGAAGACCAAGAACGGTCCGAACTCCTGAACTGGAAGAGCGAGTGCTACAGAGAGTTGACGAGGACCAGGGAACGAGCACTCGGCGGATTGCCGCAGCAGAAAATGTAAACCATGATGTTGTCTGGAGAATCCTCCATGAACAATTGCTGCGTCCTTACTACCTGCAGAGAGTGCAAGCCCTAGACGAAAACGACTATACGGCACGGGCAGAATTCTGCCAGTTGCTGCATCAGCATTGCACTGCTAACCCTCTCTTCCTGCATAATGTGTTATTTACTGATGAAGCTGGATTTATCCGTGATGGAATTGTCAACTTCCATAACACCAATGTTTGGGCTGATGGAAATCCCCACGCGATCCTGCAATCATGGCATCAGCGTCGGTTCTCCATCAATGTGTGGGCTGGTATCGTAGGGGATGTTCTCATAGGGCCGCATGTTTTACCCAACAGGCTAGCTGGGGATTCATACCTCACCTTCCTGTGAGATGACCTACCTGGCCTGCTCGAAAATGTCCCACTCATGACATGGCAGATGATGTGGCTCATGCACGATGGGGCACCAGCCCACTTCCAGATTGCTGTCAGGCAACACCTCAATGAACTGTTTGGAGAGAGATGGATTGGCCGAGGCGGACCACGTCCATGGCCTCCCCGATCACCAGACCTGAACTCATTGGACTTTTGCATCTGGGGCTACGTGAAGGGACTCGTGCATTCAAGAAACATTGAAACCGAGGCACAACTGCGGCAACAAGTTAAAGCTGCATTTCAGCAAGTGAGGCAAAACCAAGGACTGTGCGAGAGAATCCATGCATCCCTTAGTAGAAGAGCGGAGGCATGCATCCAGGCAAATGGCGGCCACTTTGAACATCTGTTGTGATGTCGTGGAGAATCGCTCTGCATCTTTTCAGGATTCGACCAATACCTCCTTACGTTTCCATAATTTTGTTTCCAGCGACTTTTCGTTTTGTAGGTTTCTCAGGAAAAGAAACTAGCGACTTATCACGAATGGATCATGGCTGGATATGTCCTCACACCACTGACTTCACACACAGGGGCCAGTCACTTGATCCGAGAGTAGGCGCCGGGAGCAGCAGCGAGCAACCGAGTTGGTGGTGGTGGTCTCCCGCTCCGCTCGTGCCGCACACTTCTCGTGTCAAGTTATTGGCCTCTGTGACTTCACACCACTAAATTCGTCTCTTGCGGGGCACGTACTCAGCATTTCGCATTGCTTAGACATTACTTATTTTTAAGCCTCCAGCGGGTGCCAGCATGATGTGGCACGCTGAATGTAGTAGAGTGAATCCCAAAAGAGCGCAGTGTCTTGTTGTGTGAACTGGCTTTCTTACAAAATACTAAGAAAACGCTTATACCGCTTTGAGGTAAAGGGGGTAAACACTACCGCTTATTTCCAGGCTGGGGATTATTTCACTTGTCTTTAAGAGACATTGTTTTTTATGTTTCTGAATTTAGTTCGCTGCCCCTGAATGTTGGCTGAAAATGCGAGTGTTTTTGTGGGACAAAGGTCACTGGATCTTGGAAACCGGTCGATTCCGGACCTATGTTTATATGGACTTTTTTGTTCGTCTAGATGAGTACTACATACCATGTAAGTTATGACCAGGACTTTTCTGACACCCTGTATCTTGAAGCATAGTTGGGCACATTTCAGGTACTTGGGGAAAAATAATAATGCGGTACAAAATCTTAAATTATGTTGAAATCGAGAGCAATGACCCACCTAACAAATATTAACTCGTGTTTAAATGCCAGCTATGCTGCTTTCAATGCAAAATCTGCCCCTCAATAACGTTGAAAATGTGTTACTACCTACCTAGCTAGCTAGCTAGTCTGCTCACCCCCATGTTAAATCCCATAGGGTGATTATTCATCGATTCTGAGATAACGGGAAGGCTTCCAGCTATGAGATTGGACGAATGGGTGCACTACAATACGAACTGCGTACCTTTAATGGTTTGAGCCTGGGGGCGTAACAGGGATGGCGTGGGAGGGCGCGTAAGTACGAAAATATTGTTATAACCATTGTTAGTATTGTCGGCATCGTCTCTCAATGGACGGCCAAAGTTCCGACAATGAGTACGTGTATACTGACGAACGTGCCTAGGCACACACTAGTGTATCACAATAAATCTAAACAACGTTGCAAAGAAATTGTATTCACGTCCAATTTACGAAAAAAAAACCAAGTGTAAAAACAAAGCAAAATAAACAAAGCCAAACACTGGTAAGGAGGCCACCAAGTTGAGAGTGGTTCGGCCCTTCAAAGGAGTGATATCAACACACCAAAACTAACTAAATACAACAAATTACAACAAAATTAAAACCAAACCAAAAGCCAATAAAGAGGTGACTAAGTTGAGAATGGTTCGGTCTATAGGTAAAAGGTATTAGCAAATTGTTGAAAACCAATTTCTTGTTGACGTGGCACTTTATTACTCATCTGCACGGTTAATGGAGTTGAGTCAATACACAATTTAAAAAAAGGAGTGATATCATATCAAAAACCAAAACTGGTAAAAGGGGCCGCCAAGTTCCAAATGGTTCGGCCCTTCAAAGGAGTGATATCAACACACCAAAATATTCGCCAACTTAATCGCACCTAATAATACTTTGGATCTTAAATGTAAACTTAAACATTGCTACCGAAAGTAGCAATTTTCTAGTTTTCATTTAGCCTTCGAATTATTAAGCGGTACGATTAACTTGGCGAATGTTTTGGTGTGTTGATATCACTCCTTTGAAGGGCCGAACCATTCGGAACTTGGCGGCGCCTTTTACTAGTTTTGGGTTTTGATATGATAAATCCCAACACGACAGAAATCTTTCAAATTGTGGTAATGTAAGAGGAAGGTGCAGGGACAAAAAAAAATTAAAGGCTGAGAGTCCACCATTCATAGAGAGAAAGATGCGTGAATAACGTTGTTTATATCTAGACACACGCTAGTGTGTCGCCGCCAAGTAACCGTAGATCATCCCATTGTAGACATCCGATTGATAAAAAATTGATTGTTAATGATAAAAAGGCCGCTCACTAGCAGACATGTGTCTGTTAACTGTAAGCAACTGAAAGCATATTTTGGCATGTTGAGGATAAACCCTAATGCGACAGAAATGTTTAAAATTGTGGAAAATGTAAGGGAAAGGGTCAGAGATTAAGAAACACTAAAATTTAAATGATGAATGTCCACCAATCATAGAGGAAAAAAATGCGTCAATAACGTTGTTTTTATGTTACTGCCTAACTAGCTAGCTAATAAGATTTTTCCCATGTTAAATCCCATAGACTTTTTGCTCATGGCTAGCGTAAAATTGAGAAGCTTACGTAGCTGAATTTTGGCATGCGGATGCATGGTGATATGAGCATGGTCCTTTTGTTGGTTTTAGAGTTGTAGGGGTCAGGACAAATGTGTGGGAGGGTTTTGAAATTCGCGACCAATTTCGTTTCTTTTCCAAGTTGGAACCAAAGATTTCAACCAACAATGTCTTGAACAATCAACACTCGATTTTAGATTTATTGTAAAAGCCTGGACGAACTAAAAACTGAACTGTAAGGAAGGACAAAATAAGGAAACATTAACGTTGCCGTGGGTTGCGTAAGATTAAAAGGATGCACGTTAGATGATGGTTACGCAACAATACGAGCATCCACGAGCTAACGGGATTTTTGTTAAAAACCCAAAACTAAAAAGCTTTGCGTTCTGCTGTTTTAGTAACAGCGACCTTCGGGGGTTTCTGCATGCATAAATGTCAATGAAATCTTGAAAAGTTAAGGGGAAGGTGCAGGGATAAACAAAACAAATGAAGGAGATGCGCTGATTGAGTGAGCGAAGCGAACGAAATCAGCGATTGTTAGCCAGTGTGTGCCAAAATGGGATTGAAGCAACTTAAGCATGTGAAGAGTGGTCATACAATAAACTAATCCGTGGCAATTTGGCTAATCTAACAGCTAATTGGCAATGGTAAATTTGAAAAATAGAAATGTGAAAATTTATAGAAATAAAATTCTTCTAGAAAAAAGGTACAGATGAACATTAAACATGTACGTTCACAGTCCTATGAAAGTTGTGATATCTACCCAAACCCAAAACTGGTAGAAAAACCCGCCAAGTTTCCAAAAACGATCGGCCTTTGAAGGTAGTGATACCATTCAACCAATGAAAGGCCGCCAAGGTCAATCTTATTAGCCAAGTTAATCGCACCCAATAATACTTTGGAAGTTAAATGAAAACTTGAAGATTGCTACAGCGAGTAGCAATCTTGAAG
>JAHWFP010223877.1:22346-32651 GCA_023313725.1 Lithobius niger | reverse complement strand
GCCAGGATGTCGATCTGCTCATCCTACAAACAGGTAAGAAAAAAAAATCAATGTTTTGTCTCCCTTTAAAGGGAATTGTCTTTGTGAATGAAATTTTATTTTTATGTTTGCAATGCAGGAACCTTTTGCGAAATACTGGCAACTGGCATTTGCAGTGGGTAAAGAAAACGACACGAGTCCAGCGAAATACACACTAACCATCACGATGAACATTGTAGTGTCCATAGTGGTGGTTAGTGTGTACTTGGGTCTTTATTTACTTTCTCGTACATCAAAAGGTTCCTGAGTCCAGGAGAATACACACTAACCAGGAGTTTATCATTGTAACACTACAACGTTCATTGTGGTAGTTAAGAGTGTATAATTTCCTGGACTTGGGAACCTTTTGATTTACAAGAAGTAAAAAAACAACAAAGTTTTGCAGATGTGCTCAGGCAAGTTAAACATTTGGTTTACAGGAGAGTTTGGGTGTTTCAATTATCACAGGTAAAAAACAATGCCGAAGCTGAAAATTCTGGGGCCCTCTTCCCACAAAACAAAGTTGCAGAGTTAAATATTATTCCAAACATACTACAGCTACACCCTGTAAGCTAAGGATAAAAAAATTAAACAATTATAAGATGCTTCTACAACAATAAACCTTTTATAACGATGCTATTATTTTAGGCTTTTCCAGCAACATTTCATGCATAAGTGACTTTATATAACGATAATCCTGAAACACATTTTATTTTCGAAGATCCTTGGACTATCGTTATAAAGAGGGTTCGGTGTATTTGTTTATGGATCTGTTCAAATTAATAGTTATGAAGCAGCACGAAATGACGCAAACAATGAAGTAGGCAAAGAACAAGTAAGGTAATACACTTGTACAAAAACAAAAATTGTGCCCAAAATAGGGGGCGGCCTGGCGTCGACCTCCCACCCCCTTCATACCGCCAAGGCACTCTGCGAGACTTTGAGTGGAGGTAAGGGTGACATGGCGTTGCACTGTGGCCAGTGCATAGCAGTACACTGAGGAGCTTAAGCAGTAAGCCCTTAAGGTAGCTCAGGTCGAGTGGAGAGGAGAGCCCCACCCCGACATCTGCATTGGGATGACATCGCAGGGTGCATGAATAGAGGGCCTGAGGGAATCTGATCCTGCTGCACCAGGAACGATGATGGAATTCAGTACCAAAAGTGCCAGTCATGCAAGGTGGAGTAGTTGAGGCAGCGGGAAAGACGGACAACATCTGGAAAACTAGTGTTTTTCTTATGTTTGGTGTACAACTGATGGGGCTGCCGGAAGAACGTCTAACTGGAAAATCGTCTAATGGGATAATTATCTAATATCTGCATAAATAAAAAATCTGGAAATCGTCTAAACGGAATATCGTATGATGGATGAACGTCTAACTGGAAAAACATCTAAACTGCGGTTTCTGATGTTACATGTACAGCCTCAGCGAGCGCGGTAGCAGGGACATTAGACGATTTTCCATTATACGAACTTCCTGTTGGACGACTTTCTGCTATACGGTATACCTTCGTCCAATTATGCGATTTTCCAGTTAGACGATTATGCCTCACTCCCAACTGATGTAGGCTTAATATTAAAGATTAGTAGGCGCTGGTAGATTCTACCTACTAATATTTAGATTTTAGCAATTAAAAGTAGAGACAGTCCAGTGATCACACAATAGTCCAGGAAGCCCTTTAAGCTTATAGATCGACATCAGTGCCGTTTTACTTTGGTTTTAGGGAAAATACTCACAAGCAGAATACGCAACACCAAAAAGATTTTGTAACTGTCAATCACACGCGAATTTTCGGTGGCCAATGATATCTATGCAACCAGACCTTGACACGACTCATAGCTACAACACTATCAAAGATAAATGTGCCAAACCTAGTACCTCAACTTGTTTCCATTACAACAAAACAAGCAACAGCTGATGACCCAGTGCAGCTTCCTACCACCAAGTCGGCCGTCTACTGGGTCCCCTGCAAAGACTGCCCAGGGGGGTATGTGGGAGAAACAAAACGCAGAGTTTGTAAAGAATTTTGGAGCATATGCAAGCAACAGCCAACGCAGACCTGAAGAAGAGCGCCATTGCAGCACACAGTGTTAAGTCCCAACACGAAAGTGCTTCTGCACTCCAACTCTGTAAAAGAAGATCATCTGCGAGCACTGGATTACCTTTCTATTTTACACTGCAAAAAAAAAAACAAAATCCCTTTGCTAAATGAGCAGGGACCTGCATACCCAAAAATTATGCAGTTTGCCACCCCAGACTTGATACACCAACTCGAAATCCAGTGGAAACCATTCCTCAACACATCACAGGAAGAGGGCACCACCTCCAACTGCTTTTTTGGAGCCAAGTCCCACTGAGAAAATCGCCAAATTAAAATTTGTTTTTTCGTTGACGTCTGTTGTTGCTGTTGTGAACAGAACTCTGGGCTTGGTCTCAAGAAGGTGGCAGAAAATTGGCCACCGAAAATTCGCGTGTGATTGACGTTACAAAATCATTTTGGTGTTGCGTATTCTGCTAGTGAGAAGTCTATTAATTTCGGCGATTTTTAACACACAAAACAACATCCACCAATATGGTCTACGAAGTACACATTTACCTTCACTGCATCAGATTTATGTTTTTCCGGAAGGTTTTGTCGAGTGTACTTTTTCAAATCTTCAACTTGTCGTTTCAGATTAAGATTTTCTTCCTAAAAAATAAATACACAATCAGAATGGATAGGACACTAAAAATACGTGTACGACCCAATTTTGGAACTAACCGCTTTTTACAGAAATACTAAAAATACTAGCTCGTATGATTTTGACAAGGTAACACCCCGTTTTTATTGCATCCAATCTGTCAGATCCAAGTCTATTGGAATTCTAAAATAACAAAATACATGTTGGAAGGTTAGCTGCATGTACTCAAATTCATTGGACTAATTTCTGGTTACTAAGCAATTTGACGTCACATTGCTTGATTTTTCTGCTGAATGTATGATTTGCTGAAATTTGAACAGTGAAGTAACACTAAAACCTCGTTAAAAGGTTCGCTTTAAGCTATCGGTTAAGTCAAACAATTTTGTTCTATTTGATTGGCCCAATACAAAACTAACCTCGTTATCTCAAACAAATATTGGTTAACTCAAACTCCGGATGGTAGTTTTATTACTTTTGACACCATGCATTTAGTGTTGCTTTCGTACCAGAAAGAGTATTTCTGCCGTTTTTTTCCTTATAAACTATAGTGTATTTTGCAGATGTGTACTTAGCAAACATTGGATAGAGATTATGTACTCAGTACTCACGAGGACAACAGCATGTCTCGTGTTTTAATGCATGTCCTTTTAACTCAAACTGCAATGCCAGTCTCGCTGGAGTTAGAGTTAAGGGGGTGCACCAGTCCACGACCAAAAATGGCAGTTATCCAATCCAATTTTGTTATATTTTGTGTGGTTAATATTGGGGTATAGTAAATTGCAAAAATCCAATCCTGGTCACCTTAGGGCATTTTGTTCTCCCCCAAGGGCTAATAACATATGAAAAAGAGGGGTTCACCGAGGTACCGTTTCTGGCTAACCTATAACAGCTAGGAAGATGAGGTCTCTTGGGTTGGAATCTGCAAGCTTTTTACTAAACATATATAAGAGGAATTTTGCTTAACCCTTTAAGTTTGCAAATGGAGCCCAATTTCAAAATTTTAAAAGAAAATCAACCATTTCACATAATCCTTTTACTGAAAATTCCTCTTGCAGAAATATTCTAAACAGTTGCAGCTATTCAAAAAGTCCAAGTTTGCCAAAATCCATGCACTAGAAGCGGCGATAATGGTACCTAAAGTTAGCGTTTGTTCGAAAAACAATAAAGCAAGAAATCGCAGTTTGAATTCTCCTCACATAAGCCCTTCTAATCAACAAGGAAAATCAAAATGTGTTTGCATAGTTCGATTTTTTGGCCATCGCAAACAACATTTTGATTGGACATGTTTGGAACCAAGCTAGAAAGAAAGCGTGAAATTCGCACTTTTAAACAAGCCTATTACCGCTACGATCCGGAGCTCAAAATCTTTCTTACATAGCTTCAAAGATGAGTTTTCAGTCGACATTAGGAAAGAAATTTATCAAAATTTTAGCGTTGATGTATAGACATGGATTACACAAACTTTATTTTCAATATGAAAGAGGTGGAATTTGGCTAACAACTGCAGAGAAACTGAGTTGAAAGACTAGGGGCACAGAAACAACCAGTTTTACATTTTTTGGTCAAGAAAGCACGTTTTTCCACTGGCGCACCCCCTTAATGAGTTTTTACTGTAATAGCACGAGTTAGTTTCACTAGTCTGTGCCTAGTCAGTGAGTCATATGTTAACCTTTAACAATATTTTCAAGTATGGATGGATCACGGTAGCGAATTAATAACATTTAAAAGTTTTGATTTGCCTGTTGGCAGAAAACAGAAGGACTTGGAAACCAGATGCAAGTTTTCCAGTGGACGGAAATAGTTTTATCGAGGTTTGGTCCAATGGTAGCAAAGAACACAGTGCATCCAGCAGCAATATTCTCAATGGCACTTGTACTGTATTTACATTGTTGTGGACTATCGTAGCAGGGGCAAGGAGTCTAAGCATTTTCCGTGTAATTCTCATGTCATTGCTAGCCGCTAGCAGTAATACTTGAGATTTCTTTGCTGCTCATACAACTTTACAACATTAATCCACCAAATTCCTTGGTTCTCTGTACGCCATTGGGTGACGGTTCCTTGATAGTCTTTATAAAGAGTCTTTTTTTTTCGATATCGAGTCTTCCTTTGATTTACAAAACTGAACAATACCTAAGAGATACATGGATTATGACTGCTCATAATATTTCGAACTGCCCTTAAAGGGAGTGTACGTGTCATAAAAGAGTACGAAAATTGCAAATAAAGTTTGTGCATGTCAGTTGAGCATTTGATTTCTCGCTGGAAGAAATGGAGGTCAGATGGTCACAGAATCACTTATAGCTCCTGGTATGTAGGACCTAATGTGCGTACGTACGGACGTTAATATTTGACCTACCCAAGTTAACGCTTCACCAAAAATGTTGCGATAAATGTAAACTTTACTCCAAACTTCAACCAGATCGGTCGTACTGTATAAATTATTTTATCTGAGCAGAATTAGCTAATAAGTAACTGTAATAAATACCTAGCCTAAGTCAACTATGTTTAGGAAACTTTATTGGAGTAAAATCAAGAATTTTGGTCGTCTACGCAGTAATCATAAATCTTCTAAGCTCATGATTAATTTTCAGGAAACTCCTTCAAAAATATCTACAACAGTTACGTTGTGGGAATTTTCTTCGAGCCGAGTAGAAGAAAAGAAAAGTTGACAAGGCTAATGAAGACAGATGGCGTTATTCCACTCCTAACACAGAGTGAAAAATTGTCCAAGTTCCCACGACGCACCTTTTGTAGATATTTTTGAAGTAGCACTTCCTCAAAATTAATCATGAATTTAGTGTTTCAAAGTAGTAAACCGTACAGCGAACCTTCTAAGCTTTATCGCATTTCGGTATTTAACATCAGCGAGCACCAGTTTAACGTTTAGAGAGAAGGAAGCAGTTTACAGCATCCGCCATTAACTGACGTGTATAAATAATGAGTTGTCACACACTTGATGCCCACAATAGGACACCATTGAAATCCAAAAACTGAAACTTTATAGGCCGAGGTCGAGTCGTACTTCTAGACTCCCTCAACTATGTACCTTCATTACTGTAGCGTTTGGCTGTAATTAAGTCCAAATAGATGAGGAAGTTTGACACCCAATTAAAGAAAAAAAAATTAGTACTTCTCTCGGTCACTCTTAACGGCAACAACCACGGGCCAATTGGTGATTAAATTGGGCTAAGTTTTCCTAGGGCCAATTCAGCTGGTGGACTAAAGAGAAAACAAAAGACCGAACCATACTGAACAGATTTTCATTTCTTGTTGGTAGATTTTAATGTTTCAGTCTTCCTGCTTTCAAATTGTCCAAAGCTTTTCGCTCTTACTGTTCACAAGTCATGAGCTAAAATGCCACTATGAAGAAATTTCTTTATTTTCAACAAGTTTTTGGAATTGTGGTTCCAACAACTTTTCGGAACCAAAATTCATAAGGAATGTGGGTGTTGACAGATGCAAGCGTTATTTCTAGATTAAATGATTTGTTTTTGTAAGTGACGTCCAATGACTAAAAAAATTGTACTTTTAATCTGGCGATTAATGTTTGGTCTACCACCCAGTGGGAAGTTTAAGACAAATATGAACCTGCACCTATACACAGAGAACTTTAAGAGGATACTGAAAAAGGCTACGCCCTCAGTAACGGGTATTCCGCATCCAAATAGCTTTTGAAACCTTTAAGCTGAGGTATGTAACAAAATTGTCTCACGTGGGGAAAATATAATTTTGCAACACATACGTACATGTGCCCTGATGTTACAACCAAAACTGAGTCACACATGAAACCCAACGTGGAAGCAAATACCTTTACGTGGAAGTACTAGCTCCATGACATTACCTTGGTGGTATCAAGCTGTTCCTGAGTGGCACACACCTGCTGGGCTAATGCCTGGACTAATTCGATGACTGGATAAATCTCAGGGGGTAATGATGACTTGGAACTAGTATTACTGGCCGAATCAGTCTGATGTCCCGAGTCGTGACTGCTCTGAGATGCGATAGAAGAACAGCGCTTCAGAACTGAATCTCCCTGTACCTTGCATCGACAATCTACCAAAAGAACAAAGAAACGTGTAATTACAAGGCCAAACAGTGTGGAGTCACAAACTGAGGCACCAAATCAGAAATACAATATAAAAAGTAATTAAGTCTCCTGTTTGTACTCATGCTAAAGAAAAATTATTACATTAAAAATGTCTACATAAGTCCATGCAAAGTTGATTGTTTGGTTTACAGGCACTTGCGATTAAATTAAGCGCGTTTGATTAAACTAATGCGGGATAAAATTTTGTATTGAATCTTGGTCCACCCGCTAAAAGTCTTATTTTTATCAAATTTTGACCGATTCTGGCATTCCACTATATTATTTTAACCGGCTCAAAACGAACTTTCCAATGGCGCAAGTTTCAAGTCTCTGGCTCGAACCACTAGAAAGCTATTTGGCAAAACTAAAAAAAAAACGTTAAATATTAGATGACGTGAAAGTAGCATATCTGCTAAATATTACATTTCTCAAACTGATTACATACTCTTTCATTTTTTAGCTAGCTACATGTCAAAGACAAGCGGTCAGTTAAATAAAATGCCTGGTTGCCTGGTGCTTCAATTTGCAAATTAGCCCGTAAACCAAACAATAAGGCTGTACCGATACCACTTCTACCGGTCCGATACCTCATGATATCTGTTAAACCGGTACCGATGCCGATGCCGATACTGATTTAATTCAAGACGAGACTTCGTGTTGCACTGTTATTTTTGGAATCGTGACCGTCTGAAGGCAGGGAACACAAAGTTCTCGATGCAGATAATGATTTTATTCAGGATGAAACTTTGTGTTGCACTTCAATTTCCAGAACTGTGACAGGCAGCAGGCAGGAAACATGAAACTCTACATCATCAAGGGTGAAGTGTGGTATCTGCAAGGAATCTCTAAGAAATACCGATTCCAATCCGATTCCGATACATTGAATATCTGCAGATTTACTGATACGGTACCTGCATCTGTACAGCCTTACCAAACAAGGGTATCAAACTTATGAAGTTTTACTTGTATCAATGGTATTGCAGTTTCTGTGTACAGTATTTTTGTTTTACTTTACTGCTGGTTCCCTACATTAGCCCGCAGTGGTATTTTTTTTTTATTAATTTTAATTTAACTTTGTTTTGTTTTTCTGATGAAGGCACATACTTGTTGTTAGGTTACAATGTTCTGCGCCAAAAATGCAAGGTTCCATAACAGCCTGAAGTTGTCTATCTTTTACCCTTCATTTTGAAAATGATTACAACACTTTAGGAAAATGTCGCTACACTTCTGTTAATTGTAAAGAGCAACCGAAATAGACATAAAAACCAAATTTTAATGGTCTTACGTTTGTCAAGTCCACATCTTCCATCAAGGCTATGTTTGTCTCGGTCCCAGCCAATTAAAGCGGTTTCATAGGCCTTTAAAACTGTTTTTAACTCCTTGTCTCGCTCAGATAAAGTTTTCTGCAAGTAGACGTCAACGTCTTCTCTACTCTTCAGAGACTGGTTGGCATGCGAATTCTGACAAGGGATAAAATAGGAAAAATTAATTTCAACAAACTTTTTATTTAAAAGTGCTTTCTAAAATACGCTTAACCAATTTCGCAAAAGTTTATCCCAATTCTCGTCACAAGAAAATTTCAAGCATACCTGGAACATCGACGTAAAAGGCGATCGCGTGAATGGAGCTCAAGCTGGCATGGTCAGCGGTTCCGGAAGAATTTGATTAAAATGTTGACATGCGATTGGATTTTATTTTGACCCAACTTAAAAATAAAACATAACACAAGCTACGAAAAATACCATGCGGACGTTCCCGAGAACTACTTTATTAACTTTTAGTGGCCTAAATATAATACGCTTTAGGTTGGGATGAGATGCACACAGCAAACTCTCATTAAGACAGCTAATGAAAACGAGCCAAATTAACTAAACACTGAGAAGGCGTTAGCAATGAAAGGGAGCGAGCTGGTTCACTCTCGGCTCGGTAGCAAAGAAAAAGGGTGAGCGGCCGACAATGTGAACGGATGTGCCCTGTAACAATCAGTACCAAACGAAATGTTGTTCTATAAAGCTGGCTATTAGAGCCGAGTTAAACAGTTTTAAAGAGTTGGTTGAGTAATAATCACTGCATGCACAATCGTTGTTGCGGGCTTATTGCCACAAAATGGGGGAATGCGGCCCCGGTGGGGGCTGCCTTCATTTCATGCTGCCCAGTAAAGTACTTCGCTTGTTTACGCGGGAACCAGTTAGACCATACAGGACCTACTATATTACATCATGCTGCAGTATTTTACACGAAACATAGTTCCCCCATGGTTTCTATACTGCTGTGATATTTCTTCTGGCCAACTGCTGCGACAGTTAACACACCGATGCGCTTTAGTTACGTAACGTATAGCCCTGTCAACAATACGCTTCCTGGATGTCAAAAAGACCATCACTATGTTATTGTCGTTACCATAGCCACAAGAAGAAATACTGCTGTTCTCACTGCCTCTAACATTGTACGTACGGATTATTCAAAGAGCACATTCAAAAGAATGATCCGCGCCGAATGAACACTAAAAAACTTTTTGGGGGCTACGAAAGCCTTGTGTATACTTTACCGAATAATGGAGTTATGAAAGCTTCACTGCACGATTGAACCCTAGCAGTCAAAAATCATAGGCGTTTTAGTGAGGGCTGACTGTATCTTAAGACCCCGTTTGCAGCCGGCGCTTGTGCGTAATTTTTCTATGCTGACGTTGCAATAAGTGGATTAATTCGTTGGATTAACTTTTGAATTAGTGTTTCCGAAAATATTAACTTGGAATAACTACTCTCTTCGAAACGGACGAGTGAAGTACGGCTGCCAGTAAGCTCGAGTGTGTTCCGACCTTCTGCAGCTGCGATCGCAGCGCCACCTCAAAATCCATCGGTGGCGTGTGACCTTAGACCACCTCACTCGTTTCATGTTAGTGACGAGAGTTAAACGGGAAAACCGGTGAAAACCTTCGTATCACCCATGACCAAGGTCGCACTGCCAGTCTCCCAAAAGTATCGGGCGCACAGGCGGCGATGGGTGATTCGTCCATCTCAATGAGAGTAGTTAGTCCAAGGTCCCACAGACCCCCAACGGCTTATGGGAAGAATAGGTGTCTCCTCACCGATCAATTTCATGTTGCGCTAGAATTACGTAAAATGATCAGCTGAACAACATTTTCCCATACTATTTTTGGGGCAAAGGCTTAGTTTGGCCGTAAGAAATTAATGAAAGCCATACTCTAGCACTGACAGACATACAAGAGTTCCATGTTCCCAGCTGACATTTTTTTTCCCGTAAACAGTTCAGATAAGTGAGTTGTTATTGTCAGTTTAGTTTGTTTTTGTTGTTATTGTCGTTAGGTTAGGTTATAGGTACCGGCTTCTGTTTGGTGTTTCACTTTGTAATGAACTGGTTGGGGTTTGGCGTTTCACTTGACGGACTTTGGCCCAGTTGATGCTTTCCAGCGCGGCGTCGTGTGCCTCGAGCCAGCCTGCCGGCAACAAGACGACGTCACAGCCTACCTCCCGTAGTGCTAACTTTGGACTTAAATCAC
>JAHWFP010223877.1:0-17346 GCA_023313725.1 Lithobius niger | reverse complement strand
GAAAACATTATTCAGCAGGTAATTCTTAGTCCATTAAAAAAAAAAAAATCGGACGAGAGACACTTATTCTTCCCATGTTCCCCACCAACAGCTAAGAGTTGTTCTTTGCACGCAGGACAGGATTTTGTTAGGGGAAATTAGCCTGTTGATACCCGTTATTGGTGACTTCACTACTCCCGTAGGATACCTGGTTGAAGCTTGGTAGTGATGTATGGTTCTGGTTGGCTATGTTGTTGCTGTCAAACATGTACAGTTACTACTCGGTTAATGAAAATGTCGGCCATCTCTAGCCAATTCACCTGTTCGCTTCCCCGTGGCGTGCTGTGTACAGGTCCATGAATCATCCTGCTGCTGTAGTCACTCGTTTCGCTATTACAGCTACTAAGATTCAACGGCAGGCGTTCCTTAGCCATTATCCCTCGCAGTCTTCATTTTCCTGAAAATAGTAATAGCAACCGTTAAATTGCTGGCTAGATATTTTGTGGGTTAAGGGATTCCCAGACACACCCCTCTAGTTAAAACGACATTAAAAACACTTTGACCTGTACCAAAACTCTCACATGAATCATTTCATTCACTCGAAAGATTTAACGCGCAACAAAATCCATCAAATAATTCAATGGTATGAATTCAACCTTACTTGCCTACAGCCACATCAAAACATTGACATTCAACCAACGCCAATCAGACAGGGTCATTTAAATGTAACAGACAGTTAGCGGTGCCTAATTACTGACGAAATTAATACTACTATAAACTTAGATTGCATTTGCTATTTGAAATAAATAAATAAATAAATAAGTTAAAATAAGTAATATTTTAAAGTCACCTATTCTTATGGAAAATAAACAGCTTAAATGTTCATGAATTGTTGGGTTTTGGATTCGCTATTTACTCGTTTTCTTTTCGTGAACCTAATCTCTAGATAGTTTGCTGGTGCTCTAATAGCCTTGACCCTTGGCTCTTACTAAAGTAGAATTACAATAAAGTTTTTATAAATGGCTTATTCTAAAGATATAATGTCGTTGGCACAATAAAGGAAGGAAAACACAAAATCGAAGGGTCATCAGAAGTGAAACTCCATAGTCAACTTACTCTAGGTAGACACTATATACATCAATGCTAAGTCAATGTTCGTAAAACTACGGTACGGTTATTCGTCAAAAACGGCTTACGTAGAAAAATTGTCACCTAACCACGCTGAAATAAAGAAATTTTAAAAAATGAATATTTTAATTTAATCTATTATAGTTATATCTAACAAACACGTGTGAAGATATAACAAATTTTATGTGAAGGTATAAAGTTTCGTGAAATATTTACGTGGTATTACTACTTGGTGGAATTGGCACTTCCTGCTTGTTGTGGACACGTGCGTCTCACGACCTGTGTTGTTTTGACGACAACAAATGTCACGAATTGTTGTAAAAAGTCTTCCTCAGCGGGTATGTTAGCTTAAGTTATTGTGTTTTGAAAGTGCTTGCTTTATCGGATTGTTAAGGACGAGATATTACATTACACAACGACTTACTATAAGACCTCGATTGAGCAGACTATTGACAATTTGCAATGTACCCAATTAATTTGATAATATGGATGAGCTAGCATGGTTAATCAATGTATTGTTGTGTTGTCCACGACTCTTACGCAACACCTTGTGGTAACATGTTGCTGGTTGTTATTTAATGCTGCGTGAATGCACTTGTCAGGAGAAACTTGGAGGTCGACAACAAACGTATCAATCAAAGTAAACAGAAAGTTGGTGCAGCTATTTTGGAGACGATCCTTTACACGATCCAGTGATCCTGCCCTTGGTAAGAAACATTATTTTGTGTAAAGGCTGTTTCCTGTTGATATGGGGTGATCAGTTTGACAGGGATCAGTAATTTACCCACCAAAAACCTAGACTTGCCTGTGTGCCATAAAACAACTCTGTGTTGGAGGTGATGGTCATGGCTCTAATTTTCACTAAAGTATAGTACGAATGTCCTACTGGAATTTATTACAAAAATATCCAACTGTCCTGTAAGTACGTTGCGCTGCGATCAATGGTGGGTTTTTCTCCAGTGAGTGTACGCAGAAGCCCAACTCGCGCTCATGCTGAATCATCCTTTCATGTCTTATTCAGATCTTCACATGAAACATGACTATTTTTTCTGTACTTTGCCTGAACGGGCACTACAGATGGAAGAAAACAACGATTTAGGCAATACTAAGATACTTGTGAGGGGTTTTGGCGTGTGGATGTAATGTAAACTTGAAGCTACATGTAAACAAAAACAGATTTGTTTGTTTGTTTCGCATTCGTAATTTAAAAAAAAATGTGGTGACAATGAAAATGAATAGTCTAAAACTTACTTCCGTGCGTTTATAGTAAAAACAGCACATGAATAAACAATAAACATGGTCTCACAAATGCTTTGGCTGTTTGCGCAATTGACACTGACCACCTGAAATAATTTTCAAGGATAGAAACAATGAAACTTACGTCATGAAAATGTACGAGAGTCGTCTGCTTAACTTAGCAGGTGGAGCTTACGTGGGAATCGAGCACCGTACGCCTTCAGTTGCCGTCAAGAGAGGGACCCACCTGCACCGAAAGAACGCATAACGTTGTCATGGAGCAGGAAGTCCCTGAATCATCGGTTATGTGTGTTGATTCGTGTTCTGTTTTTTACTATAATTGCTTGTAATTTTGAATACTTTTATAATGTCTTCTACACGAGAAGATACACGTGATTCAATGAATATTCCTAACCACTTCACGAAAATTCTCTTGGTTTGCTGTCATTGTTTTCGCGTTAGAAGCTGTAACTAATGTAAAAGGTCACCAGTACATGAGAGTACATTGCGATCACGGGGGCTTGAAGCATGCCACAAGTGCCGTAGGATAGAGTAGAATACTTGCTACTGCATGCCCCTGTGATTAAGATTAGTGAAGATACGATGTCTGTAAATACTTCATTCTCTGTGGTAGGACCTTTCACACTCTTCGTATAGATGCTTTACTGAAGTCCATCTGTAACTGAGAACTGTCACAAAGTGGGTTTTAAAAATAATGATCGCAGCTCCTCTATCGACATCTGAAAACAGTGCTGCGACTACTTGAGATTTGGTGCATTTACTGAAAGCGTCACTAGCCCCACGTTTGAATTAGTCAATACATGTGCAGAGCAAGCCACGTAAAGCATGTAGTGTCACTACTAGTCGTGTAACGATTCCTCTCACGGTTGACATGGCGGCTGCAGTAAGTTATTGACCTTGCAAAGAATAATTTGTAGAGTCTACATTCTACAAGTACAAGCATGGATGGTATATTGGTAACTGATGTGTATATTAGGAACGAGTAGCTGAACTTGTGGTCGAAGCAGGTAGTGCTCCTCGTGCTAAGTAAATATATCATAAATGGTAAAAGTGTCGATAAACTAAGATCTCAGTAGGATAGGCTAGTAATGATGCCACACTTTCCAAAGCAGCCTGTCAAGGTTGTTGGCTAGATCCAGTTTATTTTGTACAATTTCCTCAGAAGGATGTCAGACAGGTCTGATAATTGAAACTTTGAGAAATGTTTACAAGGGCTTGATTTAATTTAATGTAAAAAAATTAGGTACAAAAGTACATGCCAAGCTGAAGAACAAAAACAAAAAGCGACCAACAAATCACACATCGAGATAGCCATTTGCAAGTTTGCCCAAGGAAGGTTTAAAGCCAGAGAGCTTGGTGTGTTGCACACATTCGATCGGCAGACTGTTTGCCTTCACTTAATTGCCTTGCACATCGATTTGAGCTGCAGTTGTCAGTGGCAAGTTGAACAGGAGTATTCACATGACAAAGATTGCCGGTTGTAATTATGGTAGGGCCATTTGTGTGTGAATGTTATGTGTTAATCAGGGTGTTGATGTGGGGTGGAGGTTACGCCTTCTCCTACATCAGTTGCCCTAAAAAAAAATGAAACTATTTACCGAAATTCACCGGCAGAATATTTAGCTGTCACCACCATTACAATAAAGACATTAGTCAAAATTGTGTAGCCTATTTTCCAGAAAGTGTTGCCCTTCTCTTTTACAGGAGACTGATCATTTCTAAATTTTCTTGTTTACCTCTTTAGATAACAGAAGAGGAATTGCGGAATTTATTTGGCACAAAAGGTTTAATCACCGACGTCCAATTAAAGTACACCAAGGATGGCATTTTCCGCCATTTTGCCTTTATTGGATTTAAGAAGGAAGATGAGGCGAAAGCCGCCAAAGATTATTACAATAATACATACATTAAGTCATGCAAAATTCAGGTGAGTAGTAGGACTAGAAAATAAAATTGTTAGATATTTTACAAATATGCGATCTTTACGACAATTTTTTCGCCAAATGTTAAACTGTTGTAACGTACAGAACAGCTCATTAACGAAAACTTTACTATTTTGTATGATTTTGATAAAAACTTTTTTTTATTAATGTCGTTTATTTTTTCATACTTAGTTTGTGACTGCAAGGAATTTTGATACTTGGGTGTGCTTTGATTTGTATTTGGTGGTAGGAAATAAAAATTTGGTTTAGGGCTAGTACGTTAACGTTAGCGGATATAAATGTTTTTCTACTTGCCGTTCACGAAAATTTTTACTACCTGTAAATTTGATTGCATTCAGTTCCTGGATGCTCCTTATCAGGCTTGAGGTTTTTCGCTCTCTAGATCCGGCCAGTGCGCAGTCGCATCCCCACTGCGCATGAGTCACCATGTGCAGCCCTCCTGTAAAAGCAGACTGTTTGCCCATGGTGGCCATCTCTTTTCCTCAAGCACTCGTTGCAAGACGTCGCCTGAGACTCTCCGTTTCATTCGTCAAATCGCAAACAGTCGTCATTCTCGTTCGTTATTCATCCCGTTAGTCATTCGAACCTCGTTCGTCGCTCTTGGCCCATTCGTCAATCGCAAGCCTGTTTGTCGTTCGTCGCTTACAGGCCCATTCGTCATTCGCAAGCCTGTTCGTAGTTTGCAGGTCCATTTGTGTTTCGAAGCTTGTTCGTCGCTTGCAAGCCCATTTGTCATTTGCAAGCCCCTTCGTCGTTTGCAGGTCCGTTCGTCATTCGAAGCTCATTCGTCGCTTGCTGGCCCATTCGTCATTCGCAAGCCCGTTCGTCGCTCGCAAGCCGTTCATCGTTCGCAAGGTCACTCAAGCCCTCACAAATAGTGCGTCTGCCGTTCGCTCAAGCTTAAGTTCCCTCTTTTCTTCAATTCGCAAGTCTTCGCCCAAGTCAAGCACTCGTCGTTCGTTACGTTCGTCGACATCCAGTGCTCGCCTTCTTCCAAACAAGCGTTCGCCCTGCTGTCGTCCGCCCAAGCCATGGGTTCATCATTAGTCCTGCTTTGTTACTCGCCTCATTCGCCGACACAAGTCATTCGTTTCCGTTCAAAAATTCGCTTCCCGTCACGACAAGCGTTCAACCTGCCCTCCTCCGCCCAAGCCAAGCGTTCGTCGTTCGTCTTGCATTGATCATTTGTCCCGTTCTCACCCGACACCCGCCCGAGCCAAACGTTCGTCATCCTACCCACGTTAGTCATTGCCGACATAAAGCATTCATCTTTGTTCAAGACAAGTGTTCGCTCCTGCCAACGCTCGCCTCATCGTTCGTCAGAGTATTCATCATCACATACACTCTGACGGACTTCACACCAAGCTGTCCTCCTCTGGACGACCCAAGCAACGTCGAAAGTCCGTTGGAAGAAGACTCTCTCCAATGAGCGTTCATCGCTCATCTGCACCACGTCCTCCATTCACAACATTCGTCATAGATCACGGTTCACGTTCGTTCACAGCCTGCAACCCATTGCCGGAAGACTCAAGCATCGTGGTCTTGCCTTCTCCGTTTCGTCCATCAGCGTCTGCAGCACATCTTCTCTCCACTGCTTCACAAATACCATGTGGCCGGCGCAAGCGTTTATCTCGGCATTCGTCTGAATCCTCACTGCACACGCCCAATGCTGAACCCTCTCACGCAAATCAGACACTCGACCCTTCATCTTCGGCTTTCACAGACCAGTCAAGCTATCGAATTGCCGTCCATGAATTCCGCCAAAACTGCTGCTTCGTCTTCACCTCATGATGTCTCCCGCTCGGGACTGGATCACCATCTCCAATAACATTTCCAGCAAAAGGATGCAGACTTCAGGAACTTCTCTCCACCAAAGACGTCATTCTACAACTCCTTTCCTGGATTCACAACGTCTTCTTGCCAGAATCATTCAACCTGATGGGGACTTGGACTCCGTCTCAACCCTCGTACAACGTCAGCGTCCCCAGCCCTTATTTCTCGCCAACTTCAGCCACTCACCATCCACTCTAACAGGCAGGCTACGAGCCCTTGGCCGTGACCACCTACAAACTTGCCGAGTGTCAGCTTTTGGATTCCGAAGAGCCAACCATCGTTGCTTCCGGACCACCATGGAATGAAGGCTCCCTCCCATCATCACGCAGCAACCATCCTCGGTAGACCCCCACCAACTGCATTCCACGCAAGGCTGTCGTCCACTTCTCTCCGGATCTCATCACTGCTCCCCTGCTTCAAATTGCCCCAACATGAGTTCTCACTTAATAAGTATCTTGAACCAGGGAGAAGATCTCTCACCATCACCTGAAAGCAAACTCCATTCAATGGAATCTTTCACCCTTAAGAAGATCTAACACCTGCAGAAGATCCTTCACCTTTAAATCTTCGCCAACGAATCAACCCTTCACCAAGATAAAGATCTTTTCACCTGAAAGAAGATCTCTCAACCTTGGAGCGTCTCCCCTCAGAGCAGATCTTTCACTAACAAGAAAATCCTTCACCTGTCTGAGATCTGTCACTTGAAGGGGATCAACGCCTTTGAAATAACCTTCACCGGAAAGTTGATCCCTCGCCTGAAGGCAATCATTCACTAAAAGGAAGGCTTTCACCAATAGAAGGCCTTTCATCCTAAGAAGATCCTTCCGTCCGCATTTAGATCAAATTGAATTATAACATTCCGCCAGAAGGAAATCCTTGCCTGACGAGACATCCTTCACTGTTATTAAATGAATAACCTTCGCCTAAGAAGATTTTTCTCTCACATTAAAACATTTTTCTTGTAACAAGATTTCCACCTGCATGAAGTTCCTTCACCAGCGAAAAGATCTTCCACTCACCCAGACCCTTCACCCGAAAGATCTACCCACTTCTCCCGTAAGATAATCCCTCGCCTGGAACATAATCTTAACTAACACATCATTCCTCGCCTAATGAAGGTCGATTGCATGACTAAAGACCTTTCCCCAATTATAATCCCACATCTGGGGAATGATTTCTCGCCTAGGAAAATCTTCATCCCGTGACCCCACTTTCTGAACAACACCTCGCCCCAACTGCTGCACTTTCAACTTCACATGAACCCTCCAACAGCAAGCCTTCAACCTTGCATCATAGCAACTCTTTTAAAACCCGACAACAATCCGACTTGAACTTCCGAGCAATGGGTAACATCCTGGTCGAAGTTAATCATTCGAAGGAAGATCTTTGTTGATTATTAACACTCTCCGAAAGTAAAACTCATCAGGAATCGCCTTATCTCACTTGAAGCAAAACGATCACCTCTTCACTCAATGAAATCAACTCTGTTAATTCTGGTCCAACTTCTGCTTGGCCTATCGCGACTGCACTCGACATCATCCAACTACAATCGCCTCCAGCATTCTCGTCATGAAACACTGAATCGATTGCTTCATCGCTCATCTTTGTAACACGCTCTACATCCGGAAAAAGGCCTCAAAGCCTTCCAACAAACACACAATCCCCAAGAACCATTAGCATGATCTGCTCCCGGGTTCTTCCTAACCTTCATCGTCACAAGATTCGCAATCATGGTTCCATCCACGTGACATGTCACCTTCATCCACAGAACCATCGTCGCTCACACATCCACTTACCAACGTCAATCACTGACTTCGTTGACAGTTTCACCAACCATCTCCTCGGCTGTTCATTTCAAGCACCTCAGCACTAACCTGCCATCTGAACAATCACCCAAAACCTGCCCTCTTAGCGAGCCGATCCATCCTCTTCCTCTTGAAAGCCGACATTCAAATTATAAATGACCCACTTTCATCCACACCCGCGAAATCTTCCCAACAACACCACTGACACAGCTCAAGTTTCCGATCTCCGTTAACCTTTCAGACAGGCCCAAAACCATGCGTCACACCTTGCCAATGTCTTCTGAAGAAGCAAGACCCTCATCTCTACCCCGGACTTCCACATTGATCGTTCCACTCCGGTTTCTGTTCAATCTCAACAAAGTGTGAAGTTTAGTAAACTTTTGGGGGAGCCAGTCTACAATCCGGGGTAACCCGTCATTATGGTGCCGGCCACCTACACTGACGAGGTCAACTGTAAATGCAATCAAATTTATAGGTAGTTGAAATTTTCCTGAACGGCAAGTAGAAAGCTCAATTTTACCTGGGAGGAAGGTCAAAATCGGTTTCTATTGCCTAATAGAAAATGTATGCTACCTGCAAATACCCACCCTGCCTCCCCTCTTGAGCCACCATCATGGTTGACATATCGAGAGGAAAAGAGATGGCCGCCATGGGCGAACCGTCTGCTTTTATAGGAAGGCTACGCATGGTGACGCATGCGCACTGGTCGGAACTAGAGCACGAAAAACTCAAGGCTGATACGGAGCATCCAGGAACTGAATTACCCTTATGAAAACACCAGATACTTTGGTGGTGTTGATTTATGTTGAAAATGTTGAGTCTTGATCTGTTATCACAGAGTTTGTGAAACGATGATTGTTAGATATTTTAGAGGCTGCTGCTGTGCATTTTCCTCAGCTGGTGGAGACTACAATGATCACAGCAATCTTCTTTTGTTGGACCCAGGAAGTGTGTCGGCGATGCGACTCCTCAACGGGGCGTTTATGATGCTTGATGTGGCTGATCAAGCCCCACCATTTTCAACAAGACTGACCCTTGTTCCTTAGTGTAATAAAAGTACTTATTTATGGATGAATTATGTAATAACATTTCCTTAGGTTGAGATGTGTGCACCACTTGGGGACAGCAGTAAACCTCGTGCCTGGAGCCGCTATGCAAAAGACAGTTCAGCCTTTCAGAAAAAAGCAGCCAATTCTGACAAAGAAACGAAAGTAGTAGAGCCGGTAAGAACTGTATTTATGTATCTAACTAGGATTCCCGGAAAAAACAATGTTGAAAAAAGGGTTAGGCTAAAAGTATTGTCTCCACGTAAATAATGCCATATATTGGTCCCCTTATCAGTCCCCTTAGTCAGACCTCTGTTGGAATATTGTTCTCCTGCCTGGTCCCCGTATCTGTTGGGTGATATTAGGAATGTTGAGGCGGTGCAAAGGAGATTTACAAGGATGTTTTGGAATTTACGGCATTCTGAATACGAGGATCGGCTGGGCTCGCTTGGGTTGGAAACTCTTGCTGATCGAAGGCAAAATCTCGATCTGATTTGTGTGTTCAAGCTCCTGAGCGGACTCGTTCACATCGATTGGAGAAAGCTCAGAGCGTGGAATGCTCTACCTGATGATCTCAGATATGTGCCCTCCCTCAGTGTCTTTAAATGTCGCCTGTCCCTATGCAATACCACGGGATAGTTTGTGGTTTCCACGGTTTTTTTCTGTCCTTTTGGATTTTCGCTGTGTTTGGATTCTTAAATAAGACTTTACTTTATACTTATACTTTACATATTTGCAGTTTAAGTGATACGTCGAAGCCAATTAAGACATGAACTTCAAAAGAGTGGAATTCCTACATTTTACGCACATTTCCGCATAAAAGATCCTCTGTCTAGCAAATTTTTGATTCTCGAAGTTAAATTCCCTTCTGGTTACATGCTTTATTTTCAGTTTGAAAATGTTGCACCCCGGAGCCTATTATTCAGACTGTTGATCATCGCTTAGCCAACTAGCCTCCAGCGGGCCGACCCACTTCTTCGAAATTCCAATTTTCTTGCAGTTCTTTCCTCCTATCAGGTAAGGTGGAGAGGAAGCTGCAAAGAGTTGGTGGGCCTGCCGGAGACAGTAGGCTAGGCAGCGATGATGGCATCCTGATTACGGGAGGCTACAGAGTGTGGCATTTTCAAGCGCTAATGCTGGACGAACTGAAAATCAAGCATGTAACCAGACAGGAAACTTAACTTCGAGAAACCTGATGAAAACTACAGACCACAGTTGAAAATTTGCTAGATAGAGGACTATCTTTTATGTGGTAATGTGCGTAAAATGGAGAAATTCCGCTCTTTTGAAGATAATGTTGATAATGCGTTCCACAGTACCGGTCGTCATGCCAATTACGACATGCCATTACCTCGAAACTGGCATTCAAGGTTAATCATATTTTAATTCCTAAATGTCACACGATACAGCAGTGAATTGACTTACATCGTTGTTGGAAAATGTAAAACATTGCAAATTACGAATAATTGATAACAGTTTAAATGCTGAGCATAACTGCAGTGTTGATGAGTAAGGGTATGCGATACAACATTTTTCTTATAAAACCGATACCAATCAGATCGGTCAACAAATGGCCGGCATACCAATCCAATCACTAATGCTGATTTTGTCAAAATCTTCACCAATGCAATCTAAAGAACCAGTAACCTGCACCAGTAAAGCTGAATAATTAGTATATTTAGAGAAATGTTGCAATCATTGTGCATTATCATTGTAAAAGGTGTGGGTGGTACTACACAACGACTGAAAGCCTGTAGCCTGATCAGCCTGGAGAAATGTAGAATCAGCGGTATGTGGATTGAACTGTTTTAATATTGTGAAGGGGCTCAGTCCCTTGATTGTGAAGGACGTCGTGAAGTTGGTAGAGACTGTTTGGAAGAGAGGACACCGGTTCAAGCTTCAGAAAGAATCCTGTTCACCTTGAGGCACGAAGTGATTTTTTTGGTGTAAGAGCAGTAAATCGCTGGAACTCTATTCCTATTGCTGTGCTTGAAGGATGCTATACAGTTCTTACTTTCAAGCAATGCCTCAACCATACTGTTACTGACTTTCTGTAACTTTATCTGTGACTGTTCCAGGAAGAATGCTTAATACATTTGTACTTTCCGATACTTGCGACATGCGATCAGAAGTAGGTTTGCATGATTGGCAATGACCGGTAACTTTGCGCATTTTGTCTGGTTACTGCTCTACCACTGGCAGTTCCCTTCTCCGCAACTTAACAGAATACTACAAAATAAATCGTCTGATTGCCAACTTGTTGAACTATGATTGGAGAGGATTGGTGTAATTTAAACAAACTGCGTAAGAAGTTAATGTTTAAAGCAATTGTTTTCTTGGCCTCTGTTTGTGTACTAAAGTTGTGATGAGTCCTAAATCAAGTCGCCTAAATCAAGTCACCTAAGTCGTACTGGGCCTGTTTGTGGGTACAAATAAAAGAAAATGTTAAAGTTATTTGGCTTTTCAATTGTTGTGTTCTTGTGGTGAAGTTTGTTTGTGGCAAACATTGCTGTATTTTGTTAAATCGCCTGTACTTGTAAATTTTGCAGGTTGTTAAAGAATCAAAGGGAAAAAAGACGACACAAGCGAAGGAAAAACGCAAAGAACAAAGCCTTTTGACTGACGTAAGTTGTCAAACATGTTCAACCAAATAGCTCTTTGTTCTCACACAAATACATGGTCGTCATCGCAGCCATACACTCAGATAAATGCTTATCTTCTTAGTGATGTTACACTATTGTCGAAAGTCTTCAATAGGCCAATTCTTGTAGGTTTGTTACAATAATGGCAAACACACCTTTGTAACCAAACTTCCTTTAAGAATTTGGAGTTTGAAAATAACGCAACCACAATAACACCATAATGCACAAAATGGTCCTTATAATATCACGCTTGCTTTTACGGATGAGGTGGTTTTGGCTTTTCAAGTTTCGGTTCAGTTTTTTTGGTCTTTTGCCAAAACCTTTTTTTTAGAAACCTTAGAAATGTTTCCTACCTATGGGGCAGACTTAGCAATTTAGCAAACGATAACAATTATACCTATGCTTAAATGCCAACATTTTTTATTGTACGGTCGGTATTTCAAGTTATAAAGACTCTCTAAAAAATAACTTCAATAGCCACAGCTACTTTTGTGCATTTTGTAAATAAAATAATAATAATACTAACTAAACACACACAAAAAAAAAACCATTCAGTTATGAGAAATACAAAAAGTCACTAAAACGATAACTGCAATAAGCATAGCAACTTCTGTACATTTTGCAAAAGCAAAAAAAATGTGTGCGACTTTACTGAAAAAAGTCAAACTGCACTTTATTTTGGTGCAGTTATTTCGTCTTCAGTTGATCGCTGACTGGAATTCTGGCTCAGCTAACGGCGTACGGATGTCTGAGGTACGCTGTTGAGGCATTGATCATAGAGGTGTTAACTCTTAGATTCTCTACACTTTTAGGCCACGCAAAAAAATTGTTTGGTTTACGGGCGAGGTTTCAAATTAAAGCACCAGGCAACCAGGCATTTTATTTTATTTTTTTATTTTATTTAACTAACCACCCTTTCTTTGACATGTACCTAGCTCAAAGCTGAAAGAATATGAAATTAATCTAAAAAAAATATAATATTGTTAAATACGTTATTTATGTCATCTAATATTCAAAGTTTATTTAAGTTTTTGTCAAATAACTTTTTAGTGGTATGAGCTAGAGGTTTGAAATTGGCACCATTGGAAAGCTCGTTTCGAGGCGGTTAAAATGGTGTACTGGAATGTCAAAAACGGTCAATATTTGGCGAAAATGTGATTTTTAGCAGGTGAACCAAGTTTCAAATAAAAAGTTTTGACCCGCGATAATTTAAAGCACCCGCACGCGCTTGTAAATCAAACAATTAACTTTGCATGGCCTTATACAACATATTTTTTACGTAGCTGTTTGCGAGACATTTAATAAAAACCAGTATTGGCAGCCACTTTTCAGAGGTGCTGATGGAGTTACGAAATGATGGCTGCTCCGAAAAATTTTACGTAATCATTTGTATAAATTACTGTATTAACTTCTCTACAATCAGTAAGGAAAAACCAAGATGCACAGACACAAAATGCAAAACTACTAGTGATTGGAAATGTGGAGATGGTAAGGTAAGTGCGGGAGATGCTTTTTAAAACTTGAAAATTTGTACTTGTTGCCTTTGGCAAGAGCAAACACAGAAGAGCCTTTCCGGTCAATTAGCATTTTGTGGATTGTCTTCTGTGTGTTGTTGGTCTGCATGACTTTGCTGGTGAACTCTTTCAATTTAGTAATGCTGAATCGCTGGGTTTGGGTTGTGGAGAAATGCTTGAGAGTTACGTGAAAGAAGTGTGAAGGAGGATGTGATTTCCCACACTCTTTTCACTTGTGTGGTTTTGCGCTTGGTGCTCGTCTGACAGGATTTAGGTGAAACATTTCGAAAGCACACCTTGACTGTGGTGAAAGTAAGGAGAGTATTACATATGCAGAATTTTTGGAAACATGGGACAAGTTTTTAACATTGAGGTCAAGGTTTGCAACTGTGAAGGAGTGTAGAAGTAGGAGGAGACAAGGTCATCATACACGAGTACATGGGAAATTGGAAGCCTGTGAGGGTCAGTTTGTAGGAAATGTTTAATGTTAGGAAGATGATGTTAGATTTATGGTCCTGGGTACCATGACTTGGATGAAAATGCGATCTTTGTTTTTGTATATTTCATGCTTCCAATTTGTAGCAGGTTCTGGAGATATAGTTTTACTAAACGATGGAAATTCCGTCAAAGTTGGGGAGATGGTTTGTTTGGTGCTGATGCTGGACAAGGGCGGTATTGCATTTGTTGTGTTTAAGGTGAAAACGGTGGTTGGTGAATCGTTGTTCCATGTCTTTGGTGGTGCCGATGTTACGATGTAGCTTTGATTGAAGCCAGAGCAGGTAATTTTGTAAACAATGTTCATAGCCTGGGCAGGTTGACAGGTGGTAGCTTTGGTTAAATGTTGTTTAAGAGGTTTGAAAGTAAAGCGATGAGGTTCAGTTTCTCGGAACGTGCTACGGACTTTAAATGGCGTTACAAAGAGGAAAACGATGGTAAAGGGTTGCTTGGTTACTTGGGAGTGCCTTTGAGTGTCCATTCCTTCCCTTGCAAGCAATACGTTCTAATCAAGTAGCTGAAGGTAGCCGTCTTTGAGGAACTTCTATCTAATGGATTTGATTTCTTTGATCAGTTCGGTGGCGTCAGAAGTGTGTTTAGTAACACGACAAAGCTAATTTTCGTGAACAGCAATTTTGTAGGAAACATGGTAGGAAGTGTAGTGGTTTGTATGTGTACGTTTGATTTCGCAGGTTACAATAATAATAGTGAGGTCGAAAAAGTTAATCTGTGTCTGTCATTTTGGACTTCGTGAGTAAAGCCAGATATTGAGGTAGTCTAGGATTGGTTGCCAAGCTGCAGCATGTTTGCTATGCAATTGCTGTTCTCAAAAATGAGGTTCGCCTTGTTGCTAGACACACTTCTGTTCTGATCCCAGTTAACTGATCGAAGAAATCGAATTTATTAGATACACAAGTCCCTCAAAAATGGCTATCCCCACTGCGTGTAGAATATATTACTTGCAAGGAATGGACACTCAAAGAAATGTACTCCCCAAATTTCGCAGAAATCTTTTTGCTCTTTGTCATGTCAGTCATTCAAGCCCTTAAGTTGGGATCACGATCCGAGAAATTGACCCTCATTGCTACTAGAAACAAAGCTGTTACGCATCGTTTAACCAAACCTACCACCTGCAATCCTGCGCAGGCTACGAAAGTTTTGTTTAAAACTTTAAATACTATAAAATTATCTGCTCTAGCGCCAATCAAAGCTTCATCGGCACCAATGAAGACAGGAAATGGCAACTCATCATCAACCACCATTCTGACTCAAAAACAATAAATGCAATAGCTCCCTTGTGCAGTATAAACGCCATACAAGCCATCGCCCTACTTTGGCGGACTGTCTGTTATTCACTATAACAACTTCCCCAGAGCTCGTTATGACTTTACAGCATACGCAATATAAAAACACAAACATTGCTTCTTCAGCAATATACTACCCAAGTCAGAAGTTGTGGTACCATGTACCAGAGACCTAAAACCACCTTCCTAACCATCGCCTACTAACTCACCCTCATAGGCTTCCACTTTCCCTGGTACTCGAGGGCTGATGTCCTTGTACTCCTGTGTTCCTTCCTCACTCCTTCACAGTTGCAAACTTTAACCTCCATTTGTTCTCACCGCAAACTTGTGCCATGTCTCCAAGGAAGTTACTTTCACCACAGTCAAGTTGTGGTTTCAAGATGTTTCACCTAAATCCTGTCTGACGAGCAACAAGTGCAAACCACACAAGCGTAAAGACTCTGGAAAATAACATCCTCCTCCAAACTTCCTTTATGTTACTCATAGCATTTCTCCATAACCTAATCCGTGCCAATCAGCACTACTGAATTTAATACTCCACCAAAGCCATACAGACCCACCACACAGAAGACAAACAGCACAAGTGCTAACTGACCGGTAAAGCGTTTCTTTCTTTGCTCTTGCCAAAGGCAACAAGTATAGATTTTCAGGTTTTAAAAAGCATCTCCAGGACTTGCCTGACCATCTCTACTTTTCCATTCAGTGTGACCTGTTTAATTTATTGTCTAATGAAGATGATTTGCAGAACCCTCCTCACTGTGGTACTTGTGGGACACTTCCCTGCACACTTCACATTTTTAGCCAACCACTTTGTGTATTATTATAATGGTCGCGTCCTTTCTTGAGTCCTCCCATGATGCAACACAAATTATCGAGTGAGCTGTACTGGCAGCAAGGCGCACTGACAGAGCTGAAAAAAGTGGCGGCCACTCCACCACGTTCTAAACTTCGTCAAGGAAAAGCTAACCACAGTCAAGCCAGGGAAGTAATTCTAATTATTGCGAGTTGATATCAGTAAGATGTATTCCCCAACAGTACCTTGAAAAGTAAAAAGGATTCATCAAAGGCTACTGCAGAATACTCTGGAGTAAGTTATTCTACCGTAAATAGAATAACAAATTTGGGTTTTGAAGAATCTCCCTGAGCTTGACTGTTGATCAAAACAAGGTCTTTTGTGAAAGTACAAATATGGTTCATTTCCAGGCCCACCAAATAGTGATTAAAGCCAGTGATTATATGAGAAATGTACGACCCCCCCCCCCCCGAAAAAAAAAATCAATCCCAATCTAACCACACGTTTTGGGTATAGAGCACCAATAATATATTTTGTACGATTTGAGGGGCAAAAAGAAATAACTACCAAAACAGCTTCCCTTAAAAAAAAAAAACACACACACACCCTCAACCTCGTATCTCTATAAAAATTTACAACTCTGGAGGCGCACAAGTAAACAATACGTTTTTCAGAATAAAAACCGTGAATTACAATTTGACCTGCAATTTCAGAGAACAAGAATTATATAAAATGTTCCCTAAAATTGTAGGTCTGTTTCTGGTTAGTTTTGTCTGAGACCCAAAACTAACGACACACCTCACCCTGGAGGTAGCACTGTTAATCGTCTTTGGTGAGGTAAAGGGAGCATGGACCTGGCTAGGTTTCCCAGGGTGAACAATTCTTTTTTTATGAGGCTGAAACAGTTTGTGCAAGCAATACATGGGCAGGAGTGCTACTTCATTTTGGTCGCTACGTCTACCACCCCTGGGCAGCAGGTCATAAAATGTAGGGCGCTAGGTGGCCTCTTCCATTCGTAGGACGGAGGGGTAGCACAACAAGGTTTTTCGGTCATTAGGTGAGCGGCCGAGTGCACTTTTTCTTAGATGCAGTTTGCTTCGCCTGGTTGGCTCCCAGACGGTGGCACGTTGGTTGTGCGGAGTGTTGACATCTGCTGGTGTGGACTCTGGGCCTTATCCGACCCGTTCGATGATATTGGCAGTACCGTCGGCGGTGGCAAGGTTTCCGTATTACATATTGCGACCATTGTGAACTGATCGTCCTTGTCGGGCTCACCACCCATGGCGTAAAATTCGTGATTGGTTGAACAGGTTCTGTACTACGGCTGCTGCAGACGCATTGCCGTGTTTGGTTTTCAAGTAGGTTGGCTGGCAGTGCCACGTTTACTAAGCTGTCCCATAAGTAACGCAGTGAGGAGGATTCTGTGAATTAGAAATAAAGATTCTACCAGAGAACTTGTTCTCGCAGGGAAATTGAAGTTCTCCGAGTAGAATCCAATGAAACTTTGTTACGTTTATTTTCCACCCGCCTCCCTGGTGCTGGTTTGGGGCCAGCCGCAGAAGACAGTGGTATAGAGACGTGAGGTGGAGAGGGAGGAAGCTTACCAG
>JAHWFP010223874.1:0-12863 GCA_023313725.1 Lithobius niger | reverse complement strand
AAATCAATCTGTCTAGCAGGTCTACCATCGAGCACTTTCTATGTCTATTACTAGTACCCCTTACCTCACTTCCTCTTTACCAGCTTACCCGCTGCCATGAACCTGATGTCTCTGCGGGTTGCCGTCGACATCACTACTCCCCTTAAGTAATGGGCCACGAAAGTGTTTCGTCCCTTCCATCTGCCAGCGTCCAGGATTTCTCCCAACGGTGTCCCTGCTGCGAAGGCCCATGATGTCGCCATCGCTCTGACTTCGTGGGCATTGGTCCTGCTTGTAGCCGGCCTCCCATCCTGTTGTTGGCTCTCTTCAATCACTCTGCAAATCCACCTAGCAACTGTGGATGACGTCGCCGGTTCCCTTGTGAGTTCCTCACCTCCGGCTGACAACTTCACGAATAGTGGGGTCCATCCCCTGGTGTTCCGAAGTCCTTTCTCCTCCACCACTGGCTTAGTCCTAGCCAGGTAGAACTTCAACGCCCTGACCGGGCAATGAAGGCGATCCGGGCATCCCGTCTCCAGTAGAGGCGCCAACGCGTTTACAACCAACGGCGTCGGTGCTTCCTCAGGTGTTGAATGCTTTGCTCGGAATTCTGTGTGTGTAAGGAGCGTGATTCGAGTCCAATTTGGTGACGCACGCAAAAAATCTCGGTCCCTGGCCAACGCGGCCAGCTCGCCCTGCCTAGCCGCCGACGCCAGTGCCAGCAGGAACACTGCTTTCCTGGAGAGATGTTCCCAAGACGCTTTGTTCAGGGGTTCGTAGGGTGCCCCAGCGAGGTTGTGGAGCACCTCCGTGAGGTCCCAACTCGGGTAGAGCTTTCTAGTCCTTGGCCGGAGCACACTGAAGGACTGGATGATCCTGGCCACGCTTGCACTTTCCGTCACGTCGCTTTTCCCTGCCAGTGCCAGGACCGAGTTAATGGCTGCCCTATACCCCTTGATGGTGCTAGGGGCCAGTCCCTGAGCAAACAAGGAGTTCAGGAATTCACATACTTGTTGAGGCGACGGATCCAAACTTCTCACTTGATGGGATTTACACCAGTCAACCCATCCCCGCCATTTACCCTCGTAAATTGTTTGAGATGATTGACGAATGTTCTCCACCATAACTTCCGCCGTGCTTTGTGAGAACCCACTCGACGTCAGCATACTCTTCACAATCTCCACGCGTGAAGGTGTAGGATCGTCGGATTGTGGTGGAGCGTCGTCCCTGCGTGCTGCGAGAGGATGTCTGCTCGTCGAGGTAGCTCGATCGGGTCCCTCTTCTTCATTTTCCACAGTTCCACGAACCACGGGGATGCCTCCCACCACGGGGCTATTAGAATGAAGGACCCCGTCGACTCTTTCGCTTTGGTCAACACTTTCTGGATCAGCCTGAAGGGTGGAAACAGATACCCGAACACGTTGTTCCACTCCAAACTCAGTCCATCCGTCGCCATCGCCCGACTGTCCGGATACGGGGAGGCAAAGAGTGGCAGCTGTGTATTTGCCCTCGTCGCGAAGAAATCCACCGTCGGTGTTCCCCACTCTTGGAATATCTGATGGCATACCTCCGGGTGGAGGCGCCATTCCGTCGTGGGTACCCTGCCTACCCTGGAGAGCTCGTCTGCCAACACGTTCATGCTGCCCGCGATATGTCGCGGGGCCAACATGATGTTGAACTCCTCGCAGAGCGTGAAGATCCTGTGCACCTCTACAAACAGTGATCCCGACTTCGTCCCACCTCCCCTCCGTAGGTAGGACACCGCCGCTGTGTTGTCCGACAGGACTGTCACAGAAGAGTCCCGGAGTCTGTGTGCCCACACTAGTAGACTGTTCCACACGGCACGTAGCTCCAGCACATTGATGTGAAGGTTGCACTCCTCTGGTAACCACAGGCCCGCCGCCTGTTCTTCCCCCACGGTCGCACCCCACCCCGAGGAGGATGCGTCCGTGATCAGCAGCCAGTCCGACGCTGGCGCGTGGATCGGCACCCCTTCCTGCAGATTGCGGGCCTCCGTCCACCACGTTATCGCCTCTACAGGAGCTCTGTCCAGGGAAATGAGGTCCTCCCATGAGACCCTCGGTACCCATTCCAATTTTCGCAGCCAGTGCAGTGGGCGCACTCTCCACGAACCTCTTGGGACTAGAGACGCGCACGAGTCCATCCTGCCAATCGTCCTGGACAACTCCCGCGCGGAAATCCGCCGTAGCTGCAGGAGTTTCTCCGCTGCTTCCGCCACCTGGTGTACCCTGTCCTCGGACGGTCGTATGGAGAAATCCCTCGTGTCGAACCAAGCTCCCAGGAACTCGAAGCACTGTTCCGGGACCAAACAGGATTACTTCACATTCACACCCAGGCCTAACATCGTCATAAGTCGCACACACCTTGCCGTGTCCCGGGACAACGCGGCTGCGTCTTGGTTCCTCAGGCACCAGTCGTCCAGGTATGCATGAGCGTAGATCAATGCCCGATGAAGTACCGCGAGCACTGGCTTCATCAGCACTGTAAAAACGTGAGGGGCTGAGCACAATCCGAAGGGAAGGACCACAAATTGGTAGATCTTCCCTCGGCACACTAATCGAAACAGGTGATGAACACTCTTGTGTAGCGGCACATGTAGATAGGCATCCTCTAAATCGATTGATGTCGAGAAGTCCCCCGGCTGAAATGCCTCCCTGATGGACTCCAACGTCTCCATCTTGAAGTGTTCTGTTGTGATGAACCTGTTGAGGTGGCGCAGGTTGAAAATTAACCGCATCCCCCCGTTCCTCTTCGGGATCACCCTCGCCGGGCTGAAGAACCCCAAGGTGTCCCTCGGAGCCACCACCAACGCTCCTTTCTCCACAAGCGACATCACTTCCGCCACTAATTCCGGTGGCTCGGCCCTCCGGAGTAACCAGTGTGGCGGGTCTCTTCTTAGTGGTGGCACCGAAGTAAAGTTTGGGATATAACCCCACTTTACGACGGCCACCACAAATGGATCTGCCGTGATGCGCTCCCATGCGTCGCAATGGCGCGATATCCTGCCCCCTACCCGTCCCCGTGGGGGGGGGGCTGAGGAGATTGCGCCAGAACCGTGTCAATGTCCAGAAGTTGGGGGCCTACGACCTCCCCCGCGGTTTCGGGGAAAGACACCCCTCCCTGTGTGTCCTCGGCCTCTAGATGGCTTACCAGTCCCAGTCTGGCTTTGTGCTTGTCCGCCTGCACTCTGACCCATCTTCGATTGGCCCTGGCCTCCAGGGTGGTGGGTTTCCCGAAAAGGCTGCCTGTTTCCTCCCGCTCCTCTGTGGGCCGCTCTACTCCTACCATGGGATACAGGTGCCTTAACCTTCTCTCTAAGCTCCGGAGCCACTGCGAGGAGTTGTCCGTTGAACAGCCAACGGGACCTATGTACCGGGAGCAACCGTAAGTCCTTGAGCGCATCCTTACACACACCCGCCGGAGCACTTGCAAGATAGCCATCCCTCCTATGTAGCACCGAGTTGAACAGTGCCCGAGTTCCCCAGTTAATGGCGTCCGTGTGGAACTCGGAGCCCTTACGCATGAGCTTAATTGCCTCGTCGATGGTCACCAAGTCTCTGTCGTCGGGGTCCGATGCGAGGTACTCCTTCAACTTGGCTGTTGCCGCCGCGTAGGCCATGTCCGACGTGGAGTTCGCGCGCAGACTCGCCCGAATCACCCTTTCATCCTCTTCGAATTGTGCGGCGCCACACGAATCCACTGTGGGCGCTGTAGGTTTGAGCCCATGTCCATCCTTGCCTCCGCCGCCACGTATTCGGTCTCCTCGTACGTGCGGTAGCGTGTTGCTCTTGGCGCACCTGCGTTCCCCGCCGAGAAAAAGAAGGTCCCCTTCGTCAGATCCGGTGGGGGGGGAGGGTTAACGGCCGATAGCACCTTCCCCGCGTCCCGTAACGTGCCCCCGTTCACGAGCAATTGGCGAAACAGTACTTGGGATTGTGGAAGATGATTCTGTTGTTTAACAGTTCTGTCCATGTTTGCGAATGACGTCGCCGGTGGTTCCCCTTCTGCAATTACCGGGACCACCACCCGGGGGCAGAATAGGCTTGGTAAGGAACCATAGACTTCCTCCACCAGCCACTTCCACTCTATTGCTTCTTGGGCGTTGGCTGAGCCGTCCGCACTGGGGTCCAGGTCCCCGTGCGGTGTCTGGCTGTCATCCGGGAGTATAAGCACAGGAGGAGCGGCACGTGGAACGCCGCCCCTTCCCCTCCCCGGTTGGCTTGGTCGTCCGGCGGTAGCACAACGCCTACACTCGCATTCACCGAGCTCCCCGTTGCACTCTGCTGCCTCGCGCCGTTGCCCTGTGGCGCCGCTGGCGAAAAAACTGCGTCCTGTCCGCCTCCCTGTAGCGACAGTGGGGGCGGGGGAGGGGGGGGGGGGCGGCATCGCGGGCAAATTCCACCCGGTACCGGGCTGCGGTGTCGATGTGTGTCCCGGACCCACCTGTCCGCTCCAGCCTGCGTACCCAGGCCAGGACCACTGTCCGCCGTGATGCGACCAACGACTGTCCCACTGTGTATTATAGTCCGCATACGTGTAGTTCTCCGCTGTGTCCGACCGTGTCCCGGACCGTCTCTGCATCGGTTGGCCCTGTCCGTAACACGCTTCCGCTGTCCCGGACTGGGAGCGGGTCCAAGGCGGCACGCCGCCCTGTCCCCCCGCGTCCGCCCGTCCTTGCGGGTCGGCTCTATCCGGTTCCATCCCGGAGCTTGTCCGGGACGGTCCCAGCGGCATTTGGGAGGGGGGCCGAGGGGCGTTGCCCACGGCCTCCGCACCCATGCCGAGTACTGTATCCAACAATCTCCTCCTTTTCGGTGATGACTCATCAACATCACAACCAACACTTACGTTAGTCCGTGGCGGCGACCCCGGCGGCGTGAATGAACGTTGGCGGGCCCTGGACTGTCCTCCCGTGTCCGTGGTAGCTCCCACTGGTAATTTTGGCGACTCCTTCGTCCCAAAATAACTTTCGAAAGTTTCCAATATACCTTTTTGGGTTTCGAGAGCACGCCGGCGTTCGACCTCCTCCGACTCCTTCTTACGTGTCGTTTCTAGCGCTGCCATCTGCTCGGACACCATACGCGCCACCATGTTAGCCAAGCTCACTTCCTGTCCGGACGCGTCGCCTGTCCCGGGCAGCCGCCTAACAAAGGACGTGTCCGCGACCTGTCCGATGGTCGTCACCGCTTCGTCCACGTTATCCGAAGCACAAGAGTCCACTTCATTCACCAAAAATTGATCTGGGTCGATAAGCGCACGATTGTTCGCCGCCTGTTTTGCCAACTCACGTTCTTTTCGTCGCAAATCCTGCCGACGGTCCGAATCGACCCATGTAGCTTCGATGGCCGCCACGATCTTCGGGTCCGTTGTGTTACACCATTCAGCACATTTGAACGAATCAAAGTTACAAACCCTGCATCTGCGGCACCGTGGGTGGGGATCACGATGATAAAGCTTGTTAGAACATTTACCCAACGCATTCCCAGGGCAGATCGCTCGTTTTTTGGGGTTATTGATGACTTCCATGTTACAGAAACGTAGTAGCTGCGACCGATCTCGATCGCGTCCCAAACAAACTGTGTGGAGTAGCGGGAATGGGGCGCCACCTAGCGGTGGACACGGGCCCCAGGGAGCGCCGTTGCAAGGACCCAGAGTGCATTAAATTCATGTTTGGGACGGGTAGCATTTCCAATATTGTAAAGCATATATAAAATACAGGTAAGTATTTTAGGCTAGTAGTAAAATCAGTTTATATAAAACTATTTCCGGTAATGTATCGAGTGAAACTGTTAAAATATACCGGAGGGAGTTATGTGCCTTTAAAGATCAACAATGGTAAAATTAGAATTCTACACAATATATAAAATTGGAGCCAAATTTGCATAACTTTGATGGTACAACCAGCGTTTGTTTAGCCTATATTTGCATTTCTACGTGGATAGCATGTTTTTACAAGATTTTTTTTTATCAAATATGTCGTGAAACATGCATTAAGCCTAAATCAGGGAGAAAAAAAATCAATAAAATGTATAATCAAAAAACTATATCAACAAAACACAATTTTCAATAATATTTGTTGTAATTATTTAAGAATCGGGTGTTGGCACCACATTACTATAATACCAGATACCGCCACATTCAGAAGTGCCAACGAAAACAGAGTACTGGCACAAAAATTTCTGGTACCGCCCGCCCAACACTAGTATGGAGCAACACAATTTAAAAGATAAGCTAACGACATTTACGATAAACATGGAATTTATTTAAATCAAATTGCAAGTTTTCTTTAACTTGCTCAAAGCTAGGGCATTATTTAATTTACATAAAAAAAAAATTAAATTCAACAACGTAGGGTAATTTTAAAGAATTCAATGCCATGAATTTTTTGCTTTTAACTTCAAGCACTTTCAAGCACCTTGTACGAACAGTGTACATGGAGAATTCGCATCTAAATAGACTACGGTACTATCTTCCAGCATGTCCCCCCTGCCCTCCAACAAATTTATTTGAACCGCATCAATCAAATGGGTCATTAGACACTGAAAACAAAAACCTCATTTGTGTATATACGAAATGACTAAATGCCCTTAAAACTGTTTTGTTTGTAACGACTTACCTTTTCGGCGGCTTCAGGATTGCCGGGGTTTTTGTCTGGATGATATTTTAACGCTAACTAAACAGAAAAAATAGTAATCAATACAAGATAATGTTTGTATCATACCACTTAAATTTATTTTTAACAATGGAATAGAAAAAGAAGTGGAAGACATTTGTTTTTAACAATCTTAATGAGTAAGAATAAGCAAGGGACAACAAAAAAAAAAAGCAACTGAGTAAGCATTAATTTTTTAAAACTATTTTTAAAGTAACGGTAGCAGAAACAAACCTCAGCACAAATAGAGAAAAGAATAAAGAGGTGATACAACAACAATTCTGTTAGTTCACAACGTTACTACCTAGATTGCTAAAATTGCACGAGATTACACAGGGCAGTGAGTGATGATACAAAATATTTGTAGTAACGTTACATCAGGGAGTCCCAATCAAACCAACCAGATAATACAAATCCGAACAGACGAACCAACAATTTTAACGAACATTATATTGTGAATTAACGACTCTAAAAAAAAAACAGGGTGTGCACACGACAGACAAAGCTAATTTTAAGACTTTTTAAGGCCAAACCCCAATTTCCAGATCCTTGCACACTTAAATTTTAAAATCACCTAATATTTTCCAGTTTTTGGCTAGCAAAAGCAAATAGTCGTAAAGTATTTTTTAACCTAGCTTGCACCATTTCACAAGACAAATGCATTTGGCTATCTATAAAAGCTTCTATTTACTTATTAAGCCTCTTTATTCTAGCCTACTTATTAATTTAGGTACAATATTATTATTACAGTGACTACATATATTTCATCAAGAAGTGCAGTAACCTACTCAAATGTCAAGGCCTATGCTTTGACACCAAAAATTTCCATTCTTATTTTTTAATACATTGAATACCTATAACGTCATGCAGTACAGCTGTTCTGTACAAATGACTTGTGTTGTGAGTGGAAAAATATCCACGGAAAACTATAATTTGAGGGTAAATATACACATATAGGCTACAGGGTGGTCCACAAAAAAATGACGACCCCAAAATCCGGTGGAACAGAAGTGTAAATACGACCAGTGGATAGAACGTGCGATTCTGAATCAAATGATGTCCCAAAATTAAACTTTTTTCAGCCCCACAATTTATAATTTTCTAGACTATTGTCTTATAATTTAGCTTCGGCGATCTATTGAAATAATTAATTTTAATTTTTACTGCATTAGTCTTTTAGATTTTTGATCTTATAGTAATTACCAGCAAACGATCAAAATTAATACTGCGCACACATAGATAAAGGTCATTGTAGGCGCGCAAAGTACGTTCTGGAAGACTCATGACTCTTCCAGAACGTAAATAAAGTTCCCCAATATTCAACAGAGAATCTCCTAGACGCCAATTTAAAAGAACATTTTGCCGGCCCCCAGCCAGGCCGGCTAAAAATGGTTTCTCTTGCTGTAAAAATGCATTACCTGTCAATTTTTGCATTGTTGTCTCAATGATGCTGCTTGGTACTTGAGACTTGAATAGCTGCCTCAGTTAACATACCGCGCATGCGCGGCCTTCCCTATGAAGGATGCATGCTTGGGAAGCTCATCATCTCTTGTCTCTCAATTGTGTCAAAAGGTGACTCGAGAGGGGAGGCAGGGTGGGCATTAGGTAATGCACTTCAACAGCCAAAAAAACCATTGTTGGCCGGCCTGGCTGGGGGCCGGCAAAATGTTCTTTCTTTGTGCTGTGAAAAGTGCAGTACCTGTCAATTTTTGCATTGACAGGCCGACCTCGTCAAATATGGTAGGCGGGCACCTTTTGACTGAGTTCCTGGGGTCCTGAGGCTGCTGTCACCCTTGATTGATTCCCTCTTCTTTTTTTTCTGAGGCTGTTTGAGGTATAAACGAACGTGGGAGTGGGTAAGGAATACCATTGTTGCTTTACCTTAGTTGGATGAGTGTCTGGGTTTTGACTTGCTTCGTAAGTTTCGGGCGTATGTGGTTGGACTGGAACAGGCGTTGCTTCTGACAGGGACGGGAGACACATTCTCAGACGGGGACAGCTTGCTGCTTACGGCTTTTGTTATGGCTGATTAATTGATGATTTTCCTCTTTTTTTTTTTTAAACGGGTATCAGAGAAGGCAGGAACATAGGATGAAAATAATTCAGGAGATTTAATGGACATGGGGGTCTTATTGTTTCCTCTTTTTTTTTTAATTAAGGCGAAAGTTTCCCAGATGATTGAATTTAAGTGGATTGGAGGAGAAAAAAGTTGAAAGGTTAAAATTATCGTGACGTGCCCAGAGGGCTAAAAGTGTTTTTTTTTTGGTTAACTAAGAAAGGGTGTAAAGTGGGGATTACTTGTTGAGAAGAGGAGTTGCGGAGACCGTAGTGGTACCCTTTGGCTGTCTTCCGGCACGGAGAGCAGGGAATGTCATGAGTTGGTAATGATGACAGTGGAGAGAGTTCTGGGTGCAAAGGCACAAAGTTAGCATCGATGCCGTATTGCCACAGTGAAAATGCTCTCAGATCGTGGTCACGGGCCGTGGAGGAAATGCTTTTCCGTGCGTCCAGGACTGGTTGTCCTGGTGATTGTCAGGAAGAAGTGTAGGGGAGTCCATGTCTTCGAGAGGCAGTTCCACCCAGGTTAGAGGTTTGGAAGGGAGATCCAAAAGTCTGATACGGGGGTCCGATAGTTGGACAAGACTTGGGTGACGAAAAGGCCCAGGAATTATGTAGGCTGGTTTCCATGATTTGTCAGACACGAGACGAGGAGGGACCAAGGCATGAATGATTGTGGTTCAAGGAGCCCTTGGTGTGGCGGGGGTGGAGAGGTTTTCTTCTTCTTGAGTGCTTGTTGGAGTGTCAGGGAAGTTATTTGTAGAAATTGAGCGTTGTTGATGGAACGTAAATTATCAGTTTCTGTCTTAAGATCCTGTATCTGTTTTTTGTTGGGATGAGATCCGTTTCTGCCAGAAGCTGAAGATTGGCTTTACACGAAGGCAGTTGACATCAAGTTGTATTTTCGAGGATTCTTTTAACTTGAGTTTATGTTTAATTATCTTGAAAATTTCTTTCTGGTCTATCCTGGAGGGTTCATCTGATTCAGAACTGAAGAGTGGGTAATTTGGGATTGAGTTCGGTGGTTGGTCCGAAACAGGGGGAGGATCGGGATCATCGTTTTCGGAGGCGGTTGGAGAATACGTGGAACATGTGGCGAGTCGAATCTTGGAGAAGGTATGACGGGTTCGTCCTTGTTTGGAGAACGTGGTGTTGCAGGAACGAGGTTTTCACTTTGTTCACTCGAAACGACAGGAACGGCAACTTCTTGTGGGAATGATGGATTGTCGGTGATGACTTGGGGAAGTGGGTCTTCTTGTTCCTGTGGGTCGTCGGTCGTTTGAGAGTTTGGGTGATCTCCTCGAGGTTCGTGGATTGGCACGGCCGGAAAGTCCGTCGAAATTGGTAAAGTTACCCAGGATTGTTGATACACCCGGGTCGTTGTTGTAGAGGAAGTTGCGGAGTTGCCAGGTGTAGAAGGCAGCTTGGGAACTGTGGCCGAAAGGCCGGGATTTCTTGGGAGAAGGAGATTTGAATGGAGATTTGGCTTTGGCCCGTTTTAACTTTTGTTGTTTCTAATCTTCGAAGGAGATTTTGACGCAAATGGGACATGGGTTTTGATAGTAGTTACATTGGCGGTGTACCTGACACACGGTAGTGTGTGGGTCCTTCCAGTTAGGGTTTCGTAATCCCGGGCAGTTGCATGAGCCTGGGTCCTGAATCAGGGGAAGTCTCCCTGAGTATGGGTCTTTAAGCGGAGGTAAAACTGGTTTCAGCGTTTTCACCATTTTGAAAAAACTAAATCTTGGAAACTGAAAATGTGGGCTCCTAAGCAGCGTCCAAAAAAACTTAACGCGGGAAGGCGAGAACGGAAGAGAGCCTCGTTCCGGGGTGCGATGGGGATGAGACGTCACGAGGGCAAGACCGAAAGGGCGAGCAGCAGTGTGCGATGCTAGCGAGAGTCAGATGGGTTGACCGAAAGAAAATGCGATATTATGTCGAGTAAAGGAAAAGAAAGGTCGGTTTGAGAGCGAGGCCGTTCTTGAGACTGAGAGGACGACGAGAGGGTAGAAGAATAGCCGGGAGGATTGCCGTGGAGTTACGGTCGGCAAAGGTTGTGAAAAGCAGACCGCCCGTGGTTGGAGTGTGATCGTGCTGAGGGTGCTGTTAATGCTAAGTTGCCGGGATGAGCGAAAGGCGTTCTCGACGTTTTTAATCACGTGACAGTTGGCTCCAGGGATGACTGAAAGCGTCGTTGTTCACCGTTGGTGTCGGGGGGCGGCGTTAAGGATGATGATATTCCGGAGTTCGTGAAACGGGGGATTGTCAAGCCATTAAAATGAAGAGTAGATCTTGGCACTGGGGGTAAGACGTACTACGTGGATGGCTGGGTAGCAGCCGACTTCAGCAGGTGTGGGTGGTAGGGGATAGGAGGAAGGCCACAAAGGGCGTAGATGGATGGTGTGCGAAAGGAGCAGTTCCTGGTGACGATGGGGATCATGCGGAAGGATGAATCAGATGGGGAGGTCTTGATTTTTGGTCGACAAAGTCGTCAGGGAAGCAGTGGTCCCCCTTTTTCCTTTTTTTTTTTTGAATGAATGGAAGGTTCAGTTGAGCTGTGACCACCTGTCTTAAGAAGCGATGTCATCGGGATGATCGGATCGTCAGTGTTGTGAATCGGAGAATGGGAGTGTCTTGCGGTGGGCGTTTGGACGAACCGGTGTCGTTAGAACGTGACGGAAGGCAGTGTGGTGTTGACCGAAAGGGCGCTAAGTGCTTGCGTTCTTGGTAGCAGAGTCGGTGATGTGCGAAAGGCGTGTTTCGACTTAATAGCTGGTTATGGGAGTAACCCATTCTCGTGTGTCCTGCTGGCACGAGACGAGGTGTACGACGGCATCGTTGTTGTCCTGGCACTCCGGCGAAACGTAGAGTCGACAAGGTTGTGGGCTTCACTGTGAGTGATGTTGTGTTCCTTGCATGTTGATTTGGATGATGGGAACACGAAGGAATTGATGGCCGAAAGGCCTCTTGAGACGAGGCATGACGGGGTTTCTGTGTGGTGTGTAGGAGAACATCTTGGCTTGTGTTTGACCATCTTCTAAGGTCGAGATCTTCAAGCCCGAAAGGACGGGAGGCTACGGGGTAAGCTGCCGTCTTGTAAGGAGAGACGTCTTCTTCGTTGACGACATGCACGACCCGTACAGAGCCGGGCGAACAGCGGTCGTCGCGGACGGTCAGTATAGAAGGAGGAGAGAGCGCAGCATCCAAGGCTGCCAGTGATGAGCGAAAGGACAGATACAGTCATCGGGAGTTGAGCGAAAAGGGGGGATTCCAGTCTTGGCGTAGTGGACGTGGGAACCGACAGGAGGTCCATGACGGTCGACGGCAGATGCTTCAGGAAGCCAGGAAGAGGTTGCTAGAAGAACGTCTTCGACGTTGGTGACAGGTCCGTTCCTTACGAGACAGGCGGGCCGAGATCGACGAGCGGAGATGGGACGATCTTAGAGGGAGATGTTCACTCAGTAGACAGACTTGAAGACGAACGAGTCGAGATATGCGAATGGAGAGCTGACAGGGCGGAAGAATGCTAGAACGGTGCTTGAACAATCCAGGCCTGAAGTCAGTAAAAATGGTACTGTACTAAATGGGAATAGCCAAAACCTTAAGGCTATGAAATTTGCCCAAGGTGTTACTTGAAGCATAATGAACCTACGAAAATGAACGTAATGAAAACTATGAAACCAAATGAACCGTTTGTACTGCAACGCACACACAGGTACTGGCAGGCCGAAAGTCTTTCAAGCAGGTTTAAGTGTGGAACTGTCCAGCAAGAAAGATAGATTCCACTGAAGTTGTGGAAGGATGGCACGACCACGGAAGAAAGGGGCAGGGTTTTAACGTCTGAAGTCGGCGTGAAAGGTTACCACAAGTTGCCGATTTTTATAACATCTGTGCCACAACTGGAAGTAGGAAAGGGTGTGATTAAGGGCCCTCACTTACCTAAACTGCATTTTGTTTTTAGCAGTTACAAATTTGAAGACCTTTCACATTATAGCTGGGGAAAGGGGGAGGGTTTTGCGAGTCTATGCCTGGTGATATCACTGTACTTTGCACAATACAAAGTTACAATGATATTCTCTAGTCAAACATGAAAGTTCAGACACTTTAAAAGCAGGAATGTGGACTGGAGTGTGTGTGTGTGTGTGTGTGTGTG